>JAVSBV010129390.1:0-17750 GCA_033117975.1 Parotocinclus spilosoma
TACCACTTAAAACTTTACTGTACAAAAAGAAACCTCATGTTAACCATGTCCAGAAGCTCCACCCACTTCTCTGGGCTTGGAGGCCTCTAGTATGGAACCAAGGATTGAAACAAGGGTTGTGCTTAGACCAATCAGGATTACAGATCTTTTTTGGATCAAGGATAAAAAAAGGAGCATCCAGACTGTTATGAGGAACAAGTCCAAAAGTCAGGCTCTTTCATGGTATGGGGTCGGGTCCAGACCTTTGTTAAAGGTCATTTACTCTTATGTGATGCAGCATTAATGCAGAAAAGTACACTGAGATTTTAGAGCAACATAAACATTTTATAACAATGTGGACTGTGGTAGCCTAGCGGTTAAGGTACTGGACCTTATGGTCTGCCAAATGCCATAAATGTAAAATGTAAATGTAAAATAACAAGACAAAACACAAACAAAACCACATGCTGCACACATTATAAAGGCATGGCTGTGGAAGAAGAGGGTACGGGTACTGGGCTGGACCCTCTGCAGTCCTGATCTGTCGCTAATAGGAAAAGGAAAATGGGACGAGGACCCCGTACTGTTAGCGGTAAATGGTTTATTATGCCAACGTTTTTTGAACATGTGGATGGATGTTTATTAACAAATGAAATGCCAGTTAGCCAAAAATACTGAATCTTTTATTCTCTCATTTTACTCTCAGATCTCTTACTACAATCAGACCAATCCAGGAGTGTTGCCCTACATCGCTACAGATATCGCTGGTCTCTCATCCAGTTTTTGTTCCACCTTCCATTCCTGTAGTCAGTACCTGATAGAGAACAGATCTGGACCTTTTTAGGTTTTTACCACATCGCTGTAACACACCATTTGGGAACAGCATTACCATGAATTAGGTCTGAAACAATGTATAAAAGGACCCAAAACACAGCCGTGACCTGTCCTCTGTAGAACTCCTGGTTTTAAAGGTACTTTCTCTACTATATATTAGACTGGCAAGTGGAGCCAGGGCCAGTTAAGTGTAGCTTCATATAGTCGAGTCATTTGAAGTGACTCAGTCCTAGAGCTGCTAAAGCAAACCGAGCAGCCGAATAGGGAAGACCGGTGATTTAAGTGACTTTGAGTATTTCAGTATTTCAGAAACAGTTGGTCTACTGGGGTTTTCCCCCATTTCTAGGCTTTAACAGAGAAAAGTCCGAAAAAGCCAACGGAGCATCGTATTTTGCTCTGAAAATTAGGTTTTAAAACAACAGCGGTAAAACTCAAACATCCAGTGTTTTTATTTTAAACTGTGGCATTTTTAAGAAACGCTTAAAATAAAAAAAGCAATTCATCCAAGTTTGAGTTCTTTGAGTAAGTTTATTCCCTCACAGATTCTTTTATCATTTATATAAGTCGCAAACTCAGTTTATTATTGTTTTTATGTACACGTTATTTTTTGGATCGCTTCGAGACTCCCTTTTACTCATTTGGCATTGGTAAAAGTTCGCTGTCTGTCCCCTTTACGAACAAACTTCAATCCCACAGTTCCGATTCCATCTTTCCCTTGCTTGCTCTGAACAGTGAAAGAGAAGCGTGGCTGACTTTGAAGAAGCTTTCTAAATCCAGCTTCAGACTTCTGCAGATGTTCAGCCAGGAGCTGCAGTGAGACGTCCTGCCAAACTCCTTTAAAAAGCTCTATCATCTCATCCACCATCCTGGGCGTGTATCCCTGATCCAGAGCCTCCCGTGGCCAGCTGGGTGCCATGGTCAGATATGGAAAAATCTGGTCAATGGATCTCAAGAATTCCTGGCCCGTGATGCAGCCCTGAACATTGAACGTACCATGGGAGATGTCCATGTTAATCCAGACAGGATGATGAAGCAGGTTGCTATCGTATGCCTCTTGAAGCAGCTGCAAGGTTGCTGCCAGTTGGCTCTTGGACTTCACTCTTAGGTAGATGCCCCATGGCTTGGTTGAGGCCAGGATTAAAGTCAGGCACTCCTGGAGAGGCAGCTCTGGATGGGAATTGTCAACTGTTGGGATCTCTGGATCACTTGTTCCTGATGTTACTGATATCACAAGCATTGTGGCAGGACTGTCTGCAAAAAAATGTAAATTGTAGTTTACAGTAGTTTCTCAAATGTGGAAGCAAAAAAATGACTTAGTATCTACTCTGTTTTTTTTTTACTGTAGCCCTCATGCACTTAAATGCACCTTTTGATTAATATATAGGTACAGTAAGTGTTCATTAATGACCTTCTGATCAACAACCATTTGCTTTAACAAACAATGAATTGTGGACGAGGAATTATTCTTAATAGGAAACAATAAATTCTAATACAAATATTATTATATTGTGGGTTCAAGTTCCAAAACTACATAGCTATGTGCGTGTTTGTGTCTCAATACATTTGGGAAGGGGTAGGTTTGCATCCTAATATACTACCAATATTTACGGCCATGTGTGTGTTGTGTGCCAAAACTTATGGCCAGGTGTGAGTTTGTGTCCCAATATTTTTGGCCACTTCGGGTTTGGCCATGTGTGGCTTTTCATGAACTGCATAATTAGCCATCCATAAACTGATTACTGCTAAGCACCGTTTAACAAGCATCTGACCAAGGTCTGTTTACTTTAACTTTACCTAAACCATCACAATCATTTTCTTCCTGTAATACCTTGGAGTATCGATAGCAAAGACTTCCTGTTGATCACGTCCTCCCACATGATGTTCAGACCATCACCGTTTGCAGGATTGAAATAATCGACGATATCACCACCTGGATAGAAGCGTCTCTGTCTGCCTTTCAGCTCTGTAAGTGTAGAAAAGTCCGGGTTAGCATGAGCACGAGTCACAGAGATTTTCACCCCCAGAGATTGTCACCCACTTGCTGCCTCTTTGAACTGGGAAAGCACCGGTTCGTAGATGTCGTAATAGATGCGTTTAGGGTGGCTGTTGTCCCTGACAAACAGGAGGTCCTCCACAGTCGGGTTGTCCTCTCCTTGCCAAAAGGTCAGCGTAAACCTGGAGCACAACAAATAAACCTGAAATAAGGTACTTTAAAGGAAATTGCTGTATTTACGTTGTTCAAATATTATGCTTAAACCTTTCTGTGGTTTGAATATTTTTCAGCATATCAGAGACAAACTTCCATTAAAAACTTAACAACAACAAAAAATCTTACTTTGTGCTCTTATTTTAGGGGAGCTAATAACTGTGACTGGCCCACAGCTCTCTGCACCTCTCAGGCCACTTTTGCGACTTTTGTTGAGTGGTATATTACCTGGGAGACTGTTGGAGGAGCCAGCTGAGATGTGGCCATCCTTTTTTGGCCATTACAGCCATGACAGGAAAGGTGAGTTTCTGTGGAACGTGTTGGACGGCGCTGTACATTTGCTTCACCATGGCTTCCGTATAGGTCACGTTGGGGAAGATGGGCAAGTAAAGAACCTTCCACCCTGGTGAGATGGTGATGTCGGGAAACTTCATCTGGATGAGTTCAAAGAACCTGAAGAGTTCATGACTAAAGTTATTTCACAATCTGAAGAAGCTTTGTGGACGTCTAGTCGCTCTCTCACCTTGTGCTATTGACCACAGGCCAGAAGCTGGGGACGTTTGGGCCAGGAAGAATATCGGCATTTATCCATACGGGCCGGTTAATTCCTGTTTGATTTCTGGCCTTTAGAATATTGAGCGTCGGTTCCACTGCTTGAAGACTTTTCAAATCCAGTTTGATTCCTAGGCAAGAGGAGAAAACCAGTCACTTACGACAAATACACTCACTGCTCACTTTATTACTACAGTCATTGTCCATTTGATCAGTTCCACTTCCCATATATGTTCACTTTGTATTTCCCCAGTGTAGTGCAAAAAGTTTCTGTATTAAATTAAGGGCGCACTTATCTGCAGGACCGGTGTGTCATGTACTCATGGATATCATTACGTAGTGTTGTTTCAACACGCCCCACTAGAGCATTATCAGAAGCGTTCAAAAATTTGTGAGAGAAAATAAAACGGCTAAATGTAACACTGTATGTTTGGAAAGTTGATCTGTTATTAATGAGGCATGATTCTGAGCACTAGTACCGGGTTCGACTGACTGCTCACTCCTATCTCATTACTGCATTAGAGAGACGGAGAGTTCTCTGATGAGTCATGGTTCAGTTTGCAGCATGATAATCATTGTGTCTGGATCTGGATGATGTTTCATGCAAGAAAGGGACTCCTTCAGGGGTGGTATCATGGTTTGGGCATCAGCATTGGAGGTCATACCCAGCTCCAAGTCATCTGAAATGTCACACTATAGTGGTACCCTATGAGATCCTACACCCTATAGTGGTACCCTATGAAGTCCTACATAATACAGTGGTACCCTATGAGGTCCCACACCCTATAGTGGTATTCATGAGATCCTGCACCCTATAGTGGAACCCTATAAGGTCCTGCACACTATAGTGGTACCCTATGAGATCCTACACCCTATAGTGGTATTTATGAGATCCTGCACCCTATAGTGGTACCCTATGAGGTCCTGCTGGATGTCAGATCTGTCCATCAGAACTGCTGGACAATCTGATCCTGTCCATGCTTCATCTTTGTTAGTGTGTTTTGACACTCTTGGGTTACCATACTCCCTAGCAAACAGTCATGTTAAAGTTTGACATGCTTCTGTTCACCCCCATGAATTTATCACTTGCTACTCAATCACCATCATTGAGTTTGCATCTCATTTGCATAATCGAACAACTTTCTTTGACTTTTCATTTGCTTTTCTGATGATCTTGTTTAATAAAATAAAATGAAATGCTTCTTTTTTTAGTCACTTCATATTCATTTTGAAATATTCCCTCATCTTTGTGAGCAGTGTGCTTACTGAATCCTCACCTTTCTTGGATTTAAGAACTGCATCAAGCCACTCTTCTAGGGTGTTGTCACTGTAGACGTCTGGTGGATGGGCCATGATTGGAATATCGGTTTCGTTGATGGTGTTATGACCCTGTACGTTCACATCGGCTTCCAGAATCATGATATCGCCTGAGGACAGGTTTGGAGTGCCATGAGCGTTATCTGAGTTTACGTAATCAATTTATCATTGCTGCATTATCAATTTATTGTTTATTTAGATTATGATAACAGGCCACAAACAGATATCAAACCACAACAAGCCATCAGAAGTTACAGGTTAGAATGCAGAACCTATAAGAACTGTTATTCTTACTTTCCAGAGCTTTGTTGGTCTCTTCTTTGCTGTTGGTGGCATGATTCCATGTGGCATAGAGTCCGTCTATTTCTGAGATTTCCCCATTTTGCAGGAGAAACTCCAGCATGTCACCATCAGGGGAAAAATGGACCATGGAGTCGGAACTATCTGTGATTACACAGCATGAATTTTATTCATTCTCAACACATCGCTTAAACTGTTTTAAATTCACATCCAGCATGCATTCAATTTACCTGAACTAGAGTTCCTAGTCATAACCAGCGAGACTACCGTGACAACGACCAGCAGCACAACCACTCCAAGTGCAACACACAGCATGGTGAACTGCTGTCTGGTGCAAATCCCCAGTATGGTCTTTGGTTGCTTCTCATTTTCCTCCCCATTTTTTCCGTCTTTGTTTGTTTTAGGCTTTTTCTCGCCCATACTGTGCCTTTATCTTCAGCTCAGTCCTCTCAAACTGTCAGCATGTTACTGGCCACCTTGGACTTTATAGTCTTGCTGCAGGTTATCTCAGAATCATAAATAACTGATCACACGTTGTGCTTCTGTTATCTTAACTGAAAATGACTTTTAGCTCTTGGGTCCATAGGAGGCCATGTTATAGAAACATATAACCCCAATAAAACAAAATCATTTGTTTACAGAAATCCTGTAACACCTTCCAAAAATGGTTGGGATGGTATTGTAATGCTTCCCTTTTAACCACATTTAAAGTCCAAATTCTTCACACATTCTCTATTAGGGACAGGTCAGGACTGCAGGCCGGTCAGTCCAGTACCCGTACCCTCTTCTTCCACAGCCCACATGCCCAGTGTGTTCCACATGTGGTTTTGCATTGTCTTTAAAACAAAATGCATGGGCGTCATTGTAAGACATGTAGTCTTGAAGGCAGTTTATGTTGCCCTAAACTCTCTGTGTACTTTTCTGCATTGATGCTGCATTATAGAAGTGTAAATGACCTTTACCAAGGGTCCAGACCCAACTCCATACCATGATAGAGCCTGGCTTTTGGACTTGTTCCTCATAACAGTTTGGATGCTCCTTTTTCAGATCTGTAATCCTGATTGGTCTGAGCACTGATGATGGTCCATCCTGGATGCCTCCAAGCCCTAGTGGACAGTGCTTCAGGACATGATTAACATGGTTTTTTTTGTACAGTAAAGTTTTAAGTCGTATTTGTGAATGTAACTCCATATTGTTTAGGCTTGTACCCTTACCCTTAATGCACTGAAATTTCTCTAGATTCAGAATCGTTTAATGATATTACGCTCTGTAGGGGGAGAACTATCTAAATCCCCTCCAATCTTTCTTTGAGGAACATTGCTTATAAACATTTAAATAATTTTCTTACACATTTGGTGATAAACTGGAGGTCCTGTGCCCATCTTTACTCCATCTTTATGCAAAGTCTTGGTTTGGAATTATGCAAAAAACATATTTATAGGTCTATCTGATTTTCTTATCAAGTGCAGACTGAGGCCTGTTGGGCGTTTTCTCTGGTAAAATCAGTCTAATCTTCCTCTTTGTTGAGCCATCATCTGAGGACAGGTATTCCTGGAGGACAGAGACGGATGAGGATATAGGGGTTGTGGTGTCCCTACACAAATCCAAGGCTGTCAGTGACAGGTCCAGGCCCTGGTTCATGGCTTGGTGAGGGTATGTAGTATTTTCCATGCTGACTGGTTGTGTCGTTGCATTGTCTGTGCTCGTAAAAAGAAGTTCTGCGCTCGGTGACAACAAAACAGGCATCTGAACAGACGTGGTAGTCGTGGTGTCCTTGTAGTTACTGCCTTCCTTGTGATTGTGAACAGTATTCGCCATGCTGAGTGTTTGTGTAAATGACGTGTCTGTGCTTCCTGTCAGCTCTAAACCTTGTAATAGTGGGATGGACTTCTCTGGAAACTCTTCCAAGCTTTGAGGTGTCGTCTTGACGTTAGGGTCTTCCGAGGTGCTCACCGGCTGATCGGGGTCTGTATCATTTGCAGAAATAAATGGTTGAGTTATTACTATCTGATCTGAACACCGCAACAACGGACTAGACTTTTGAACAGGTTCATTTGAGTTTTGAGATTCATGGATGGACTTTTTGGTACTGGATCTGTTGTCTGTTATTTCTGGGTTCCCGATTTGCTGAGAGTTCGTCCTTTCTGTGTCCGTATTCCCAGCTATAGTCTTTGAAGAGCTTTTTAATCCTTGTTTTTCACCTTGACCTCTTGATCCTTCTGCACGTGGGGACGTCATGGTAGCTTTGCCTTTTTTTGGCTTCTTGGTTTCCTTTTTCACCTCGTCAGCCAGTGGTTTGTCTTTCTTGGTCTTTCTTGATGTAATCTCTCCACCTATGGTCTTGTAGCTACGACTGGACTTAGGGTGGACATGACATCTCCTTAGGGGGTTTAGATTTAGCTTGACCTTTAATTTTTTATGGCCTTGTGAGCTGGAGTTAGAATGTCTACTGCTGTTCCTCTTGGTCAATATTTTACCAAGATGATGTCTGCTTTTCTCTTCTAGAGTTTTAGACATTTTGGTCCTGCCGATTCTGTATGGCCCTTCTTGTTCTTTTTTGGGTATAGTGATGTCATGGTCCAAGAACAACTCAAAGGTGAGACTTCTCTGCAGCTTCGTGTTACTTAAAATATCTCCGTAGAGAATCACATTAGATGGTTTGTCCCATCTGGGCGGTGTGTAATGCTTGAATTTTCCAGACAGGCTCGTTTGGTTTTGTGTCCCAGTGTGAATATATTCATAGGTTTGATGACACTGCAAGCAGTTAAGGGTCTGGTAGGCACGTTCAGGTCCGTTATCATGCGTACGATCACATAAGTGATATCCATGAATATTCTCTGTGTCCATTCTCAGAGCAATCTGTCGCATTCTCATTGATGTCATATCTTCTGAATTCACACGTTGAGACTTTTGACTGGTGTTTGAACAACAAACCTGTTTACCATTATGTCTTGAGTCTTGAGCTCTAACATCTGTAAATAAAAAAAGTCTTAGAATAGATGTAATATGAAATGTCATTAAATCAACTAGAAAAGTGCATTTCTTGAAGTAAACCCAGAATGTTTGCAGAGCCAAAGTGGATTCTGTTGCTATGGTGTTGCTAGTCGGTTGCTATATTGTTTCTAAGTGTTTGCTATGGTGTCCCAGGTGGCTGCTATGGTCTTGCTAGGTGGCTCCTGACTTTGTAACAGGGGCCCGCTGCTCACCCTACCTAAGAACTGCCATTGTTAAGCTCTAATCTAAGTCAGATCATAAGAGAGTCCAGTTCAAAGCATTGAAGTCATGACTTGGGTCAAAATGACTGTTCATTCACCTTTGGTCCATGACTGCATGGCAGAGTTTTTCGATGGGTCAGTCCCAGTATGGTTTGACAGAATTCCCATGTGAGTTGTACCCTGTAGGAAGGTCTCTCTTACATAATCTCTCCTTATGGGTGCTAAACTGCAGTTGTGGTACATTAAGTGGTTCGTTGAGTCAGATGATGTGTTCTCCGTGTCCCAGGATTGATGGGCGTGGCAGTCGGTGTTATGTTGAGTGTCAGAGATTGAGAGAGCGTCCTTGCCTTCGTAGAGCTCCCAGTGGGTCGATGCTGGGCTGGACAGTTCCTCAGCCCCATTCTCCCCGTGCCATGGTTTAGTCTTGCTTAGTTTCCTGTACACGCCTGCAAGTATTGCAAGTGTGATGACAACACCAACTGAAATACAACAGGCTCAGAGTTAGTGAGCGAAAACCATTTAATATATCCGTAGGAGTCAACACTCACCCAGACAGGAAAGGGCAGCGGCGAGAGAAACATCTCTGACGTAACGCTGAGGTGTGATAGGACTCGTACGGACAGCTTTCACTCTAACATCGCCGTTAGCTGGCATACAGTTAGCCTTGGTTAGCTCCAGCACCGTCTGAACTGCAGGGTTGACTGAACTGGAACACGCCATCCCCTTCCCATTGTGCAACGATCTACCTGGTGACTGCACGTAGCTCTTAAGAAAATACGCCAGTTCTCTGAGCTCACAGGTGCAGCTCCAGTGATTCATGTCCAAATTCAATTTCGACAGCCACAGGAGATGGGAGAAAGCATCAGGAGCGTTCTGCAACCTGTTTCGAGCCAAATCCAGAACACGAAGATGTCCCAGGTTGCGGAAACTGTCTCGACCCACGTAGGTGATCAGGTTGTCTGACAAATCCAAGGTTTCCAAGTTCCTCAGGTCCGATAAGGCAAAAGTACTGGAGTTGAGGCCAGCGAGAAGGTTCCCTGCCAATAGCAGGGTCTTCAGCGCAATAGTGCTCTGAAACCAGGAGCCGCTGATGTCTCTAAGAGCGTTATACCCTAGATCAAGAGTCTCGAGTTTATGCAGCCAGGAGAAGGTCCATCTGTCCAGGGCCTGGCTTGAGATGCGGTTACGGTCCAGCTGGAGCGTCTGGAGAACGCCTGCTTTTTGGAACGCGTTACTGACGATGGTTGAGATGATGTTGTTGCTCAGCACCAAGATGCTCATGGTGGAAAAACCCGCAAATGCAGAGCTGTCCAGAGTTTCGATCCATCCGTCAGTGAGCATTAAGGCTTTGGTTGAACCTGGAACCTCTGGAGACACAACAATGTATCGGAAACCGAGGTGTTTAATCAGTCATTGCCCTCTCGTGTTCTAGTCGCGGTCTGTCTCCATCTAGTGGTATATTTCCATGCTGCTTCCAGCCAATTGATATTGGTATAAATTTACGCACGAGCATTTATTTGATTTTCTCCTCATTAGCTCTGTCCGTTTAAGCCATGCTTTTCGTACACTTCGCCAGTTCGTTGGTTGGCTTATGCTATTTAACTACTCTCCCCCCCCCAAATGGGTTTCTCCTAGTCCTTCATCTCATCTTTCTACCTTTTATATCACTTATTTTCCTTAGCTCACTGGTCGGTTCATCAATCCCTAGGCTGGCCCCTGTATAATGTTTGCATTTGTAATTTTGGTTTTGAAATGTCTTTTTAATTGCAAGTGTTAGTTAAGGCTGTTTGCTTAAGAACGTATACAAGAAAAAGTGCTTTGCTTTGATTCGTTTATGGTTCACAAATCAAAACGGTCTGTATTGTCAAATGTAAAGTCAATAATTATGAGAAAATTGTATCGTTCTGAACTCTCATTATAGCCCTAGTCACTTGACTGTATGGGACTTAGTGGCTTAGTGGTGGAGGTCCAGAGTTCAAATTTCACCTTGAGCTAGGTCCTTTTCTTGTATTGGAAGTTTCTCTGGATAATGGAATTGGCTAAATGGTTAAGTAAAATGTAAGAATGCCTTTTCACTAGGTGCTGTGATGAACGACTTTGGAGGTCTAGGAGTTAAGTGTGAGTTTAGTGCAATCAGTCAGGTTTGGGTTGCCATGGCGTTATGTGATGCCTCTTGGCTGTAGTACTTTCTGGTTGTCCCTTTTTTTAACGATACTGCTATAGTTAGTGCTGCTGGAGTTTTGTGCTGCACATGGCATGAGTGATTGCTAAGAATCTCTGTGCTCATAACTAATAACTAACAACGTTTTCTCTTTTCTCTCCAATCTTGTGTTCCTGTATCAGTTCCAGCCCCACACACAAAGATGTTCCTCCACCTGAACATCACTGTACTGGTTTCCATCATCAGTAACCAGTCTCATCATACCCAGGCTCCACCAGAGGTCACTCTCTCCCTTCTTTGGTTAGCAGGGGATGATTAGTCATCAAGGACTTTACCTCTGAGGGTTCAAGATCCCAAAGTGACTCTGTGTATCGGACGAAATATTTCTGTTTTATTTTATTAAATATTTTATGAACCTGTTAATATTTACTTTAGTTTATGGTATTTGGATTATTACTAAAAAGCATATTTGACTAGATCAATTTGTTTTATTCTTACATTTAACATCTGAGCCACCCAAGCTGGTTGGGTCCCTTTTTGAGTCTTGGTCCTCCCAACGTTTCTTCCTTATAATATTTAGGGATTTTCCTTTCCACTGTCACCCTATGCTTGATCAATTTAGGATTGGCCTAATATTGAAGATCTAATATTGCAACGGTGCTTTGAGATGATGCTCCATTGGAAAAAGCGCTGTAGGAGTAAATCTGACTTGACTTGACCCAAGGTTCAGGACTAGAAGATGCATGGATTGTAAGAACATGGCAGATCATATTATGCTTTTTTGGTCTCCTAAACATGGAGAAGAATTGAAAATAGTGTTGTGCTACTAGGTGGCTGAGAAACCTGTACACATACACACACATCTAATATTCAAGTGACTGTAAATTCCAATGTTTTTTATCACCTGCCATGCTTGAGAGATTATAGCAGATGATGGCATCTTCAGAGCACACAACGCAGGAGGACAGACAAGGCGAAGACGACATCTGACCTTGAGTTACTGACACCATCAGTATTACAAGAACACCTGTGGAGGACAGTTAGTGTCATCGCCAAGCTCAGACTAATTAGAGCCACCACTTATGTAACAGATACTGCTGAAGATATCTGATGCTTTTTACATCTGTACATTACTGTTGTAATTAGCTTAGTGACTAAGCGTACTTACTTCTTAAGGTTTGTAACTGAATAAATGGCATGATGGCATTTCTCCGACACAGCAAACTCAGATTGAAAACTTTAATACCTCGTTCTGGTAACTCAGACACACTTTTGCTTGTAGGTGTCTATATCTGTGCTGTGCCCCTGTTACTCAGGCGACACTGGATGAAGAAGAAAATGAAGGCGCGGTGATAAAACATGCATGATGCTCCACCTGCTTCCTTCCTTGTAGCCGTTCTCCCTGCAAAGTACAAAGTCTGCATCTCTAGGTCATGGTTAAGTCCAGTGATGGTAATTGAAAGCCTTTCCTTCATCTAAATAAAGAGAAGAAAACATGGATTCCCATCCTGTAAGATAAGGATTAATTACATCAAGATAGACATCATGATAGATGTTCAGCCTACCTCTCAAAATGAACCAATGAACCCCATGATCCCAGTTCAAGCCATGTTCAGAACCACATACAGTCCATTTTCAGGGGAGCGTAACCCACAAACACCATGCAACACTGAGAACAGACTCCCTGCATGTAGGGTAGGATTACTCCAGAGCGAGCATGCGCTTTAGTGGTGTGATACCTGATCCTACAGCAAGTGCCTGTAGAGCAAGCTGACTTTGTCTGCCCCATTTCTCACACAAACTTATCCGTAGATTTACATTTGTTCGGTTAGCAGACGCTCTTATCCACACTACAAACTGATAATCTTATAATGTTCCTTTCTGTATTAATGCTGAATCACAGAAGTGTAACTGACCCCATACCATGATAGAGCCTGGCACTTTACTTGTTCCTCATAGCAGTCTGGATGCTCCTTTTTTCATTTCTGGTCCCAAAAAGATCTGTAATACTGATTGGTCTAAGCACAATAACTGTTTCCATGGTGATGGTCCATCCTAGATGCCTCCAAGCCCAGAGAAGTGGGCGGAGCTTCTGGACATGGTTAACATGAGGTTTCTTTTTTGTACAATAAAGTTTTAAGTGGTATTTGTGAATGTATCTCTGTATTTTAGAGCTTGATAAAGGTTTGATAAAGTAATCCCTTATCCATGTGCTTCTATCAGCTATTTAATAAGAATTTGATTCTAATTGATTGGATAATCTGATAATTTAAATCCACAATTTTCTATCTAGAACGTAATTTTTTTGCATCACATTTTAAAACATGTATTCAGAATGGATAAAGCTAATCCTGATATGAAAGGATAGAGATTTCTAAATCTGAAAGCTTAATAGCTTTTAAGGTCGCCATCTGCTTGAGAAAAGTTATTATCCTATTAAAAAAACATTTAATTAATTACCCACTTCACCTTAATGTAAAAATAATTTTATTTTAATTCCACACTTAACAATTACAGAACACTGAAAGAGAAAAATGTGGTGCACATGGCTGGCTGAAGAGCTAAAGATTTTAAGCATTTCCCTTCATAAAAACCAAAAACCAAGCTCGGATTTTTTATTTCTATAAAGACTAAATAAAAGCAACTGACCTTAAATTTTTTCCAATTAGTTTTTTCTAAAATTTCAGAAAATGTGAATTTGTTTAGTACAAGATTCCACTGAACTGACCCAAACCCAGTGTGTTTCTTACTTTTGTGTTTTACATTTGTGTAATTTGAATTCTAAATAATAACAGAGAACAATAATCTGTTTTGCATTCTGTTAATTTATTATGCAATGACAAATGAATGCAGATGTTTTAATGCAGCATGAACACTAAATTAAAAAGTTTTTTACAATGTAAGATTAAATTGTGGTTTTAGAAGTACGTTTTAAATCCCTTTTGCAGAACATGCTAATTTTTAAGTGTCTTCAACTCTTTTTCAATGCTGCTTTAAGCCACCTAAAGCTTTAATCCATCGGGGTGAGATAAAAATTATCCCGTTATATAGTATTACATTTTTTCTCGATTTCTGCTTTATGTTTTGAAAATCACAGTTAAAGCATTTAATAAAATTGATATTGAAATATCCCTTTTTTTTTCTGAGCAGCGTAGATCACTTTAATCTCAACAGATTCAATCTGTTGAAATACCGACACCAAACTGGTGCAAAATAAAACACCCTCCGTAGAACTAGGTATATTTTATTATATTTGGCAATGTTTAAGGATATTTATATAGCGCTTTTCACATATAACTGAACAAAAACGGTGTTGGAAAAGCTGAGCTTGGTAGCCAGGTCTTAGCATAGCCAAAAGCAGTTTACTGAATAAACTGTATTTGATATTTTATGGCAGTGAGCTTGTTGTTCCTGTGATTTTCTATTTAAGACAGGAATCGAGTACATTAGCCACATTTTAAACACTGATGTAGTTACTTCCAGAAATGATCTAGTTTTAGTATATTTTTAAAAGATTTTTATTTCAAAACTTCTACAATAAAAGGGGTGTTTTTGATTGTTTAGACTTAATATAAAGAAATCGTTTTCTTAAATATAATATTAGTACTTGTGAGAAAACTGAATCATGAACATGAACGGATTGTGAGCAGAGTGTATCGTTACAGCCATAAATTCTACAGTGTCATAACTCTATGATTATTAATTTCCCATTTGGCAGAAAGGTGCTCCTCCAACACCGACACACAATTTCATTCCAGTGCAGAGGTGTTCACTGTAAATACTATAATCACTTCATTAAGTAGGACTTCATGTTTTGCTTTAATGGGCATTACATGGTCAGGACCATTTTCCCAGAAGCCCCGGAGCTGCTGATGATGTCCTCATGGGCTTGAGCAGCCTGGTCGAGTGTGTACTCCAAACCGACCACAGGTCTGAGCCAACCGGCGTCCATTCCTGCAAACAGAGCGGCTGCTGTCTCTGCTCTTTCCTCCTGCAGAATTGACAGAAATCAGCAGCGTCAAAAATCCTGCATTACGACTTGTTGATCCAAGAAAAGGGAGAGTCTAAAACACTTACCGTGAACAGAGATTTACGTGGCTTAACCAAACTTCTCTCACATAGAACATAAACATGCTTATCGAAGCTCAATATCAATCTCACTGTAAATTCATAATGCGCTGCTGACCCTTTATTTTACGTTATATTTTTTAGATAGAACATTTATTATACATTATATATTTATATTATTTATTTATTTTCGTTTAGATTTTGAGCAGACGAACATTTAGAGCTGTTGTCAATAATGTTTAAAATTGAAATACTTGCCATGAAATGACTTATCAGTTATCGAGCAAAAGTCTTAGGCCACCATTAGGTTTTTGTTTCAACATACAGTATAAGGACTGGATTCAGTGCTCACAAAAATGAGAGGATATTTCAAAATATGAATCAATTAAATAAGTAAAGCATTTGATTTCATTTTATTAAACAAGATCATCAGAAAAACAAATTGAGATGCAAACAGAACAGAAGCATGTCAAACTGGATGAGAGTGCCCCCACATTGACTGTTCAGTAGGTCACCCAAAAGTGCCAAACCACACTGACAGTGATGAGGCATGAACAGGATCAGTTTATCCAGTAGATCTTTGCCTAACTTTGGTGAGCAGTGTATTAAAAGGTGACTGTTTGTGGATTTACCTACATCAAACCCTAGCAGGACTTAGTTGGTTGTATTATTGGGTTAGTTGTACCTGTATGAATCTATGAAACAAAGAAGGACACAAAGCACATGGGCAAGCACATGCAAAAGCCCAAGGCATTATGGGTAAAAAACACTGAAATGAAACCAGAGCAGTATGCTTTTACCTCTGTGGCACTAAACAAAGCCACGCCAACGATGCTAGACTCTTTAGCCATGGTATCTCTGGGGTTAATCTCAATCGGGCCCCTAGAGCCTACAATCTGACAGAAGAGTGAAAAAGCAGTAAGAAACTGACACACTCCTGTAAAAGAAACAAGCTAAAAAAGTAAACGCTCACAGCCACTCTGCCACCAAAGGCCAGCAGTTTGAGGTCGTTGCTCAGGTTCACATTCGACAGCATCTCGATGATGACATCAACACCACACCCATCTGCAGCAGCCTAAACACAGATACGTGACACTGCTCACCTATCTCAGGGACACGGAATAAAGGACTGTTTTTTTTAGGGATAAGCGCCAAAGTCACATTTTTTTCTAATAGACTAGACAGTGCAGTTCCTGGAAGAACTGTAAGGGGACCTTGGGGCCCAGGGGTGTCCCAAGCCCATTGGGTTATAATTCTCTGTGTACCTGCGACTGAGCGTGCCAAATTATGTTTGTAGTTCAAAAATTGACTGTTGACGTAAGGAAAGATAATAAAAAGGCTGTGCAAGTAAATGGGATTTCTTTTAGCTGTGAGCAAGCACACTTCACCCAAACATGCTGGACATTTATAAGCATCTGTCACGTGTCCATATCATGAAAACTGGATGAGATTAGATGAGCGTCGAAAATCAGGTGGAATAATAAGAATAAAATGATGGGGTTTTTATCTTGTGAAACGATAATAAATCAAACCTGAATTTTGTCGAGATAATCTTTTTCCCTGTGGTTGAAGACCATGTGGGCTCCATTGTTAAGCACAAGCTTCATGCCCTCAGCAGTACCAGCAGTGCCCAAAACCTTCAGGCCAAATGCTCTTGCCAGCTGACAAGCCGCAATGCCAACCTAAGAACAGCAGATCAGTCAAAAACATTTAATGTACCCATCAAATAATCATCCACATGAAGCTCTTAGCCTCAGTTTGTGTTTTAACCTTTAATGGATTAGGTTATAGTTTATCTCAAATTATTTGATTTCTAAACCTTGCAGGTAATCAGTCTAAATGAGAGACCACAGGAACTTGACTTATAGTTTTTTTTTTTTTTTTACCATAATCTGATTTCTCTTACCCCTCCACTGGCACCATGAACCAAAACCGTCTGCCCTGCTTTAGCATGTGCCCTGGTAGAGACAAAACAGGGACACATTCACATAAAGGGGCAATGATAGTACTACTAAAAATGACACTCACTAGCCCCTTCAATTGTGTCGGGGTGATATTCTTAGAATACTTTAAGCCCTTTAATACCAACTGAGCATCGTTTAATCCCCACCTCCTGAATTTTGTTTCTGACCATGTGCACCCCTTTATAAGCACAGTGGTACCATCTTCTGATTTCTACTTCCAGCAGGATAACGCTCCACCTCCCAAAATCATCTCAAACTGGTTTATGAACATGATCATGAGTTCACTGTAACTCAGACATCTCCACAAGCCGATAAAGAATACAGCTTTGAGATGTTGTGGGATGGGAAATTCTGTGAAGTGGTCATAAAACGGAAATGGAAAAAGGCAACATTTCTGAAGACATTTCCAGCACGTTGTTGCCACGAACAATAAAGGCAAAAGTGTACCCTGTGGCCTGTGAGCGTATAAACTTGTGTTGCTTACATACTTGTGAAATAAAGCCCTGTATGCAGTGAAATACGGGATCCCGATAGCAGCTCCCTGTTTGTAATCCAGAGAATCGGGCAGTTTATGAACCGAGGTGTCTGAAGCCACGGCGTATTCGGCGTAACCTCCTGATTCTGTGCCGGCGCTGAACACCCGATCACCTGCCTGATAAACAACATGAAGATCATAGACACGTCAAAGCTTAACACACAAATCCAACTTTGGTGCAGCCAATTTACCTTTGTCACAGGAAACAGATGGAAAAAAATACGCACCTTCAAAGCACGAACTCCATCTCCAGTAGCCTCCACCACTCCAGCCACGTCTGACCCAGGAGTGTAGGGCAGACCGGGCTTGCGAGGGTACGTCCCCGAGCGAATATAGGTCTCCACCGGATTGACCCCGCAGGCGTGCACTCGAATCAAAACCTGGAACCGAAAGAGTAAAGCAAAGTCATACAGGAGCATAAAGCAAAGAGTACACTGTAAAAAGTTGCTGTTAATTTACAACAGTATCTTACTGTATTTTATATTAATTGTAAAATACTGTTAAATAATCATACTGTACCTCACATGCAAATTAACAGTAATGCGGTCGGTTAACCAATAACAGTAGATAACTGTTAATTTATCAGCATAATACAGTATTTTCTGTCAAGCTGTGGAAA
>JAVSBV010129400.1:0-17750 GCA_033117975.1 Parotocinclus spilosoma
TAGGACACAAACCAACATGTGGCCAAAAGTATTAGGACACAAACCAACATGTGGCCAAAAGTATTAGGACACAAACCTACATGTGGCCAAAAGTATTGGGACACAAACCCAACATGTGGCCAAATGTATTGGGACACAACTCACATATGGACAAAAGTATTGGGACACAACCCAACATATGGACAAAAGTATTGGGACACAAACCAAACATGTGGCCAAATGTATTGGGACACAACTCACATATGGACAAAAGTATTGGGACACAACTCACATATGGACAAAAGTATTGGGACACAACCCAACATGTGGCCAAAAGTATTGGGAAACAAACCAACATGTGCAAAAGTATTGAGACATAAACTCACAATGAGTAAAAAACTTTAGTGAATGTGCTTTTCTATCAGCGGTGGGTTAACAAATTTAAGCGCTGCTCCTCCTGAACGCTCTACCTTTCTTAATCAGTGGTGAAATGAAATAAAAAAAGTAAATGATCTGGACAGAAAGTGGTCTTAAAGTCGGGTTTTATCGGGGCAAATTAAATGCTGTCATAACGATCTGGTCTCCCTGCTCGCCGTTTCGCTGCGGCCTGAGGATGCAGCATGTCCCTGCTCGTGTTTCAAAAGTACTGGGACACAAACTCGAACGTGGCCAGAAGTGCGTTCAGCGGCCGCAGGTGTTCCTGTTTGGATTCCAGCGTTTTTCGGACGAGAATTGCTGCTCTCCACGTTTCCGTTCTACGGTCCGTTTATTTATTTCCAATGTCCAGTCATCCAGACACGTTTACATAAGAGGAGGAGAGCGTGCTTCCTGTTATTTCCTGCTCTTCCCCTTCTGTTTAAGACCTTTTTAAAGCTCTGTCTCGGAGTCGTCCCGGGTTCGCGGAAATCGTCTGTGTTCGATAGTACTGATGGACGCTCTGTCAGGACGTTTTACACACACACACACACACACACACACACAGAGGAATGCGAAGTGTTAATCGTAAAGGCAGCACCAGATTGGTTTATTGCGTTATGCGCAGCAGATTGAGATAGTCGAGGTCTATCATGTTACAGCAGGTGCTCAGGTCTTATCGCACTGATACCGTGGTTGTAGTCTGACAATTTAACGGTAGTTAATGAGTTCTGCCAGCTGTAAGAACCATATAAATGACACTATGGTCATCCTCTTATCAGGAGCAGAATGTTGGCAGGCTGGGGTGATGCCAGTTGGGTTATACCCCGCATACCAGCGTGATGCCCGCTCTAATTGGAGAAGAACGTTTTTCTTTCCGTTTGCGATGGTTTCGTTTCGTTACTTTAGACGTTCGCGTCCGCGTATCTCTGAACTGAATGAGCAGGTTTCCTTTGACCTGTTTTGATCTCTGAGCTTTGGTGGATCCCAGGCTTTCCTGATCCCTCGGGATCCCTGATTTGTTCAGTCTCTGATTGAGGTACAGTCCTGGCTTATTCCTGATCTCTGGTAGATCCCTGACTTGCAGATGCATGACTGAGTGATCTGAATTAGATTCCTGGCTTGTTCTTGATCTCTGGTAGATCCCCGACTTGCAGATCCAAAACTGGGTGATCTGAATCCTGATCCCTGAATGAGATTCCTGGCTTGTTCTTGATCTCTGGTAGATCCCTGATTTGCAGATCCATGACTGAGTGATCTGAATCTTGATCCCTCAATGAGATTCCTGGCTTATTCCTGATCTCTGGTAGATCCCTGACTTGCAGATACATGATTGAGTGAATAGAATTAGATTCCTGGCTTATTCTTAATCTCTGGTAGATCCCTGACTTGCAGATCCATGACTGAGTGATCTGAATCTTGATCCCTCAATGAGATTCCTGGCTTATTCCTGATCTCCGGTAGATCCCTGACTTGCAGATGCATGACTGAGTGATCTGAATCTTGATCCATCAATGACTGGTTTGATCCCTGCCCGGAGATCCCTGACTGGGTGATCAATGACGAAGTGAGTTTTTGCTTTGGTAGATCTTTGATTTGTTGGATCTCTATCTAAAATTAATTAAAATCACCCAATTCTTGCCTGATCCCCGAATGAGATTCCTGGTTTATTCCTGAGCCCTGGTAGATCGCCGACTCGATCATCCCTGGCTGAGTGAGCTTTCCTAGAGCGTTCCTCTGGCAGATCCGTCATTAGATGAGGGGTTTTCAGATCTCTTCCCTGTTTGATCTCTCACTGAGTTTTGCTTTGGAGGATTGTACAGGCTTGTACGATCCCTGACTGATTCGATCTCGACCTTTCAAGATCCCTAGGTAGTCTGGGCCATGACCGGATCTGTTTTCATGGATATCTGACTTGTTTGGTTTCTCACCCGGTTCCCTTTGATGAGGTGATCTGTGATAGATCCCGGACTTGGTGATCCCTGACCGGCTGTGCTGCAGTCCATATTTAACCTACCGGATCCCTGAATGAGTTTGCTCTGGTAGATGCCCAGTTTATTTGGTCCTTAGCTGACCCTTGACCCTTTTGATGTCCGAGTAGATCTTTGGGTTGTTCGAACCATGAATTATTCTGCACCCTGTCGACCTTTGTCTGTCTTTGCCGGCCAGGAATACCGATTTACATAAATACATCGTACGTCTGTGCCTGTACCCGGTTCGACGTGGCGGGGCTTACGGAATGCGCCGTTCCTTTGTTCTCCTAACTTGAAAAATGTGCTCATTTTGGACAATGGTAATAGAATAATAATTGCAGCGGCACAGAAACGAGACAGACGACGACAGGATGATACGTGCACAACCCAGGCCAAGTTTGAATGCCCAGCGACCTTGTCTCAAACGTTTTCACCGATGATATCACTGGAACGTATCCTAAACGAGGGAGGGCCGAGCCAGGGTGTCAGGACAAGGCAGTGTGTGTGTGTGTGTGTGTGTGTGTGTGTGTGTGCGTATGTGATGAGCACAGACGGTTCATCCTGCAGCACATGCTTTGCCCTTAGCGGGGCACCAAGAGGAAACCGGCCGCCTCGCATTGTCTCACAGAGAAAGGGTCAGCAAGGCAAACGGGCATGGGTCATTACCTTTCTCTCCTGCTCTCTCGCTCTCGCTCTCGCTCTCCTGCTCCCTCTCTAACTCATTCTCTCTCAAAAACACTGACCTAAGGAGAAAGGAATCTTATCTCTGTAGAAATGCACTTTGGAATTCCTATCAAAATGCAAAGCCAATCCCTGTTTGTCCAGTTGTGTGTGCATGTGAGAACGAAACAGACTGTTTTGGATTGTCTGAATGAGCGTGTTTCGGTCCGTCGGTTAGGTACGTATGGCGTCCGTTCTCGGTAACGTTCTCGGTTCTGTGACTCCTCAGACAGGCGATGCGTTTTGTCGTGTATACGAACGTGAAATCAGATTCCAATCAGAAAGCGAGCGTGCAACCATTTAGGGAACCGTTCTGCATTTGACCTCACTTTTCTCCTTTCTTCCTTTTGGGACGATCGTTCTTTGCACCCCCTGCCTTACACACGCTTTTTCCTTCTCGTTCTCTCGGCCTCGGTTCGAAGACGTTTGGGCGAAAGGGGCGGGGGGCCGTGCAAACAGAAGGTTTTGTCACGTCCGAGATAAGATCCAGAGTCCTCTGGTTCTCTGGCTCAGAGCCCGCTGACCTGACGCCGTAACGCCTCTCGTTATCGGCCGTAAGCGTGCTGCTTTTCTGCCTTCCTCGTTGTCTCGGCTCGGGGGTTAAACCTGGGTGGTGATGTTAGGAGGCCGCAGGGGACTTTTATTGCCCTCTAGGTAACATTTCTCTAAACGTTTCGAAGACTGCACCCATTGTTTATTCGTTTTGAAGAGGTCTGAGGATTGCCCGAAAGATTTGGAGACGTCCATGGCGATAATTAGGCGATTCTGGTTCTGAAGGATTGGAGCCTTTAAGGTGCTTGAATTTGTCTCTCTAAGGTTTGCTGAGTGTGTTTTTGTGCTGGTACCCCGGCTGATTTAGGAGTTTGTTCGCTGATTTTTAACGCACGACACTTGCGTCACTCTCAGGGCATTTTGTTTGCGAAATAGTAAAAACAACAATTAGTAACGGTACTACTAAGACCCCGATGGCCGTATCAGAAGGCTGCAGAGGGAGCTGGGGCGTTTCGTGACTGAGCCTCCGTCGTCGTGAATGGAAGGAGCTTCTGTAGCGGTGTCATTTTTTTTGAATGAACGCCCGTCTCGGGAGATCGAATTTATCCCTCGTTCAGGCTTTTAGTCTCCATTCATTCGTTACTGCCCCCCCCTGACTTTAATGGCTCTTTCGCAAAAGGGAAAAAAGGACAGACCGGTCCTGTCGTACTCGATCATGCCCAGCCCGGCGTGAGCCAAACCGGGGAATCTAGGATTGTCCGCTTGATAGAGGGTGGTGGTGGTGGGGTGGGGGGGGGGCGTTTGCGTGATCCGACCTGATGCAATCCAATCAGTTCAGGAAACAGACATTTTCTCATTGCCTCGTCGGATGCATACTAATTTTGCTCCCCCGACGTGAAGGACGGCTGCACCTTGCCCACGCTCGCGCCCGCTCCCCTCCCTTTCCGTCGCCTTTCTCTTACCACTCCTCCACTCCTCTCTGCCCATCCTCTGTCCCTGTTTTGTCGAACTCGGACGGAGAATTTCGTCTCCTAGACCGACCAACGGTCAATAAATCGCTCATGGGATCACGTCTGTCCCGTAGTGCTTCGTCTTGCTGTTTTTTCCTGTTTCTGACAGGAGCGTAAAGTAGCAGCGGCCAACGCAGCCCTGACCTTATCTCTGTCTGTGTGTGTGTGTGTGTGTGTGTGTGTCCACTTAGTGACATCAGAATTAAGGAGGGTCTGAATGGGCAGGAAAGTCAATTAGAGTTTAACTAAGTTTACCAGCTGGAAAGAAAGAGAGAGAGAGAGAGAGAGGAAAAAGGGGAGGGGAGTTAAAAAGAGAAGGAGCGACAGACTAAAAGGAAAGGAGAGAGGCAGCTACAAAACCAGGGAGGGGATTTTTGTCAGCGAGTGAAACTTCAAACTCTCTCGGGCATCTTCTTGTGTCGAGCAGAAGCGTCCCGTCTAGCGCCGAGGAACCGAGGAAGAGCCGAGGTCCAGGGGTCACAGGCGAGCCGATGGATCATTTTTAAGAGAGCGCTTATCTAGAGCGACAACAGGATGAGCCGGTAAGCAGGGTCAGCCGTCCCGTCCCGTCCCATCCCATCATCCTTCCCTCCCTTCTACCCCTCTACGGCCTCGCGGCATGGAGTGCAGTCCGGCGTTACTGGGCGTCCACCAGCACGTGCGCTGACGGTTCTACGGAGCGCCCACGAGGAGGCGAGGGTCTGTAACGCTGGAGCTCGGGGACAAACCATGGACCTCCCACCACACCTGGATGTAAGTACACACACACACACACAAACGCAGGTAGATGCTTGTCAATGTAGTTGCAAAAAAGTGGACCGGAACGTCCGAATTCGGGTCCTAGATCGTATTTACGCTCCGTCAGCGAGCCGTTAGCTCACACTTCACACAGGCAGTGCTTTTGAATCCTTTTTCATCTTTAAACCGGGGCGGCGCCAGCTAGAAGAACGTCCGCAATGTGGCCCACGTGCCTTGTGGCATGTCCCAGCCTTGTCGTGCAGCGATTAGTGTGGCGTGAACTCATCTGAAAAAAGTCCAGTCGCTCCGAGACGACGTCTGGTCCTCTCCAGGCGTCCGCAGGGACCCGGCGCGTCTACTCCGGAGTGTACCTTGGCAAGCACGTGTGTTTTATCTGTGCGTGCAGCCTCATGCCTGCTGCTGTGTGTATGACGCTGTTTAAACCTCGCTAAGTGGCTCAGGACACAGACAGGCGATAGCTGATATCAGGAACCAAAAACACGCCGACCAAACCACAACAGGTTTCCTGCCGTCTGGTTGCGTTTCGGAATAAATGCTTCCTGGACGTTGCAAGTATGAAAAATCCAGGGCTTTGTATTGCCTGGACGGAAAAATTTCCTTAATCTTTGCAGACTAAGTTCTGCAAGAACCAAATTCCTTTTCTTTAGACACGAAGCGTGACCGTCCCCGTGCCCCGTGATGGATTTTCTTACACGGTTCAATCCGTTTTAAGGGCTCCGGGGCGGTGGCAGTGCCAGGGCTTCTCCTGCTCGGAGACGGAGCCGGCCGTGTCTGAATGTGAGACGATATTTAGTCCTGACCTCGGGTGATGCCCCTGTTTTTACGAGGGGTATAATAATGTCCTTAACCGTAGCCAATTAATTTGCATCCAGAGCAAGGAAGGGACTTGGGCAATAAGGTCGATTTCCAGGGCAGGGCAGGGCAGGGCAGGGTCCAAGCGATGTACGAGGATAATGTTTGCCAGTGGGGCTATGCTCTTTCAAACAATGATAACGTCCAGTCCGAGGGAAATGTCCGACAGGAAGGACAGAGATAAGGTAAACGAGTGCAAGGGAAACGGGGAGAGAAAGGACAGCAGATAATTCATACCCAACATTCCCAGCTCTGTAATCACAACACCGCAGCCGTGGCATGAGCCTAACGCCCCCCTGTGTCTGCTCGGGTCATCCTGTCGTCCGTCCCACGTCTCGCTCGGCCCAGCGTTCTTCACGGGCCCTCCCTCTTGACTCCTGGACCCTTCTGAGGAAGCCAAGAGGAATCCAATCAGCCCCAGTGATCAGCCCCGATGTTCCAGTTCTGAGAACCTTCACTGACTCTTCACTGACTGTTTTAGGTTTCCAGGTTTCTTCCTTATAGCTTTTAGGCATTTTCCTTGCCGCTGTCGATCTGGTTTTGCTCGGTTAGGGCCGTGGGTTTAGCTATTTCGAAATCTGCCTAGAGACGGTTCTCTGCGTAATAAATTAGACCTTATCTAAGCGCCAAATCCTTAACTGAGCAAACCTAGGGTGACAGCGGCAAGGAAAAGCCCTAAAGGGAGAGACCTTAAGCTGGGAGAAATCGTCCTTTTTGGGTCTCACAGTCTTAACAGTTCAGAATTGATAAGTAAACGCCAAATTCTTCCGTTCCTGCAAGTCATGCAGTGGAGAACGTTGTCTATCTCGATGACTGATGGCCGTTTTAGCACTGATTGCATTTCTAGATAAGATTAGTCCTAAAGTATGTCAAGAGGCATTGTTTATCGTGTTACCACGTTACTGTCTTCTCCCTGATCCAATCTGGCGTGATAGCGTGAGAGGTTTATGGGTCTGATTACGAATAAGCGCTCGTTAACGGCGGAAAACGACGGCTTGATGCCGCTCCGGGCTGGGCGGCTGTAAATCTTCCCGTTGCGCACTGGAGCGAGCGGGCCTGGTCCGCAGAATTTATGGAGGCACGACACTTTTTGGTTCCAAATTCCGTGAGCGTAAAAAAGCAAAGCGTTCCGCCCGAGAGCGTGGCGCGGCTCCTGGACGGGGCGGCTCAATGAATGATCTAACAGGACGCGTCCGAAGTGTTAAATCAAAACGACCGCTTGAGAAGCGCTGCTGTTTCTGCAGTTACTGTCGCTTCGAATACACAGTCGTAAATTAGCGAAGAAAAACATGACGAGCCACGACTTTGTGGATGCTCGTAACTACCGAGGCGAGTATCACCGTAAATCTGCGGACGCCCTGCGATGTAACACATGCAGTGGTTCTGTGGACTTACGGTTTAGACCGAAGGCGGTCAAATAAACGAAAAATACGGTTTGCCGACAGCGACGTCTCTCAGAACGACTCTCTGTTTGCTTCTTTGCCAGGTCCACAATGTTCCTTTCTAATCTCCTGCTTCTGATGATCCTGCTGCTACCTCAAGCCTCATCCGTCCACGAGGGGAATTCCAGCCGTCCTAATGGCAACACAGTAGCCCCTCTGGAGCCCAGTTTGGCCCACACCATACAAAACCTTCTGCTAGCCCGACTGGGCCTACAGTCCCAACCCAACCCCCGTCCAGGGGCGCTGGTACCCCAGTATCTACTGGATCTCTATCGCTTCCACACTCAGCAGTATCACCTCATAGAGGATCCGGAGTTCAGCTACCCTACAGATCACGTACAAGGAGCCAACACCGTCCGGACCTTCCACCATGAAGGTAACAGCAGCGTGGGCCCAGTCCAGTAGGCCCAGTAAACAATTTATTAGAATCAAGTAGGCCCAGTGAAATTTTTCCCTAAGATTGTTCTTTAACGTCTTTTAAAGTTGTTTTTTTTATTTTTTAGATCTATTATTTAATAAATGATAGCTGATTTTTCATTAATATTTTTTTTTATTATTATTATTATTATTGTTATTACATTTTAGATAATATTATTATTTTCTAGGTGAGGGTACATTTAATCTGTTTTATTATTATTATTATTATTATTATTATTATTATTATTATTACTTTATAGACCTTATTATTATTTTCTAGGTAAGATAGATTTAATATTTATTATTATTATTATTATTATTATTATTATAGACAATATTTTTATTGCCTATTTTTATTGTTATTATTATTATTATTATTATTACTTTATAGACCTTATTATTTTCTAGGTAAGTTAGATTTAATATTTATTATTATTATTATTATTATTATTATTATTATTATTTAGATTTTATAGACAGTATTATTATTATTATAGGCAATATTATTATTGTTATTATTATTATTTTATAGACAGTATTATAAAAAATATTGTTTGCTGATTATTTACTGAGGCTGATTTTCTTATTAAATTTTTTTTCTGCATTATTATAATTATTATCATTATTATTATTATTATTATTATATTTTCATTTTTATTAGGTGAGGTTAATATTTTCTTCAATTAATATTAATATTATTATTATTAATATTATTACTTTATAGACAATTATTATTATTTTTAGGTGAGGTAGATTTAATATTTATTATTATTATCATTATTTTTATTATTATTTCGATTTTTATTATTATTATTTTATACACAATATTATTATTATTAGTAGTAGTAGTATTAGTATAGGCAATATTATAATTTTTTTTTTTTAATTATTATTATTATTATAGGCAATATCATTGTTATTATTATTATTTCGTAGGCAGTATTATTAATAATATTATTTCCTGATTATTTACTGAGGCTGATTTTCTTATTACTTTTATTTGCGTTATTATTATTATTATTATTATTATTTTAATTATATTATTATTAGGTGAGGTTAATATTTTTTTTCAATTAATATTAATATTATTGTTACTTCAATTTGTGATTTTATCATCGTTATTTCCAGTTTTCCTTTTTTTTTCTCGTTTTTTCTTCCTTTTATTTTCACCATTCTTTGCCATTTCCCGTCGCCGAGTCGTTGTCATGGAAACGGGGGATGTTTATGGCAGCGCGACCTCAGCTCCTGCAGTAAATCCTCAAATGTTTTAAGTTAGTTAAGTGAAAGGTCTGAGATGTTTGAAGCAGCACGTTTGGGTTAGGATTAATCTTAGCTTAAGCTTTATCCTGATGTTTGGGCGTGATGACTAAATGACTTAAACACTGACTGTGTCTCCGTCTCCTCCCTCCATCCCAGCGTGGTCAGACTTACGTAAACACGGAGAGAAGAGGGACGGGATCCACATGGCCTTCGATCTGTCTTCTATCCCTCCGTTTGAGAGCGTCGTCTCGGCAGAGCTGCGTTTTTTGCGTGGAGGATCGGGAGAAGCTGATTCTGAGCTTCGCACCGTCAGCCTCTATCACTCTGGTGACTTCGAACCCGAGCTCCTCCATTCCAGACAGCTAGCCGGAGGCCCCGAGAGCGGCGGGTCCTGGGAAGCCTTCCCTCTGAAGGCGGGACTGTTTCAGGAACTGTCCGCAGGTTCGGGGAAACTGTCCTTTATCTTGGAGGTGAATCCGGATAACGGTAGCCGTACTGCCCGGGACGTGGACGCAGAGGGACACTTCAGAGTGCGCAGGTCCGCGGGTCAAGACGAACGCGCCTGGAAACGCCAGAGACCCCTGCTGGTTACTTATAGCCACGACGGGCGCAACACGCCGCTCGTCCCCCTGGGGGGCGCGAAAAAGCGGGGCGTTAAGGCTAGGAAGGGAGGGAAAAAGGCCCAGACGGTCTGGGACGGCGTGTGGACGGACCGGCGGGTGAAGAGGAACGGGGGCGGCCGGGCGGCCAAGCTGAAGCGCCTGTCCCGAGCCCGGTGCCGCCGTCACCCGCTGTACGTGGACTTCAAAGACGTGGGCTGGAACAAATGGATCGTGGCGCCGACCGGCTACGACGCCTTCTTCTGCCTGGGCGAGTGCCGCTTCCCGCTGACCGACCACATGAACTCGTCCAGCCACGCCATGGTGCAGACGCTCCTGAACTCGGTTAACGGCACCGTCCCGCGGGCCTGCTGCGTCCCCACGTCGCTCAGTCCCATCGCTCTTCTGTATTTGGACCAAGACGAAAACGTGGTGCTCAAAAACTACCAGGATATGGTGGTGGAGGGGTGCGGGTGCCGGTGAGGGCCGGCGAGGAGAGCGCCGGGCCGGAGAACAAGCCAAAGATTCGAAAAGTAAAGAAGAAAGACACTCAAGCTCTTATTGAAACGAATAACCGTGCTTCAGCCTCGTCCCCGTCCCCGTCCCCGTCCTCGTCCCCGTCTAACGTGTACAATGTTAAACCAGCCCACGTCCCGTACCATGACTAACCCAGATACTAACCCATAGCGTTCCCGAATCCACAGAACGTCCACAACAGGACGGGACGGGACGAACCGGGCATTTCTCGGCAGAATATTTAAAAACCTGACGTCGTTTTTGGAGGAGCTACTATGTTAAAAAGGTATACGTACTTTTATTTATGGTGAATCGTTATTTTAATTTACAGTCCGAGCAAAGAAACGTGGCGGTTGCCAAAAGTGTGTGATCTTAAAGTGAATCTAATTTAAAAGAGCGACTATATATATATATATAATATGTATATGTATGTATATATATATATATATATATATATAAGTGTATCTATTTAAATAGCAAACGTGTATCTAATCGCGACCAAATGTTGCTCATCAGTACACTGAAGGACATGGCAACCCGGTCATGTTAATTTATGTGTAAGGCTCGATGTTTTAAGTCACGTGGGCTTCTGTGTCGTATCGAAAGGTACCGTACCGGACGTACCTGGTTATGCTTCGAGCACCGCCACGCCTTTTTAACCCATGCTTCTAAGCAGCAGTCTATGAAATGTCTGAAAATGTGAAATAAATACAAATAAACGGAAAACTGTTTGTAAAGTCTATCCAGAAAGGGTCGCGTCCGTGTCCGTTTTATTCGGGGTCGGACAGCAGGTAAGGTCTCAATACTTTTGACCATGTGTGGGACTGTCTTAATACTTTTGACCATGTGTGGGACTGTCTCCATACTTTTGACCATGTGTGGGACTGTCTCAATACTTTTGACCATGTGTGGGACTGTCTTAATACTTTTGACCGTGTGTGGGACTGTCTCAATACTTTTGGCCATGTCTAAGATCGTGTCCCAATACTTTTGGCCATGTCTAAGATCGTGTCCCAATACTTTTGGCCATGTGTAAAATTGTGTCTTAATACTTTTGGCCATTTGTGAAAACTTGGGTTGCCAAATGTGCCAAAAAATCAGAAAAGTACATTAAAAAAAGCTTCCTTTTTAGCCTAAGAGACTCAGAACTACACACACTTACGATCTTTAGTGATGGCAGTTCACATAGTTTTTACTCCTGGATAAATAACCCTTTCGATTCGTCAAAAACGAGCCTGAAGATCCAAACATCAGTCCATGTGGTGTCCAGAAGAGAAGAGAAGATGGGAGGGTAAGCACCAGCTGGTTTTACTGTCCATTACAGGACCCGAAATAATCCGGTTTAGATTTAGTACCGTCGTTTTACCCTCAGTCTCCCTGTATCTGTATCATCAAAAGAAATCTTTATTTTTCAGCACTTTTTAATTTCTCGAGGACTATGTGGAATCAATACAAGAAAGGAGGAAGAAATAAAAATATTTTTTTTATTGTAAAATAAAATTTATTTAACCCACAATTAAATTTAAAAAATTTAAATTGAAAAAAATTAAATGAACAGAAGAAAACGGTTGGCTCTCCATCGGAGGGCGGAAAAATATAATAAAAAAACCAAACATTTTATTATTTATTATTATTATTATTATTATTATTATTATTATTATTATTATTATTATTTATTATTTTTTGTATTCTTCAAATATGATTGTCGGCGGATCCGCAAAACAAGCAATCAAAAGTCTGGCCTAACTGCAGGGCACAAAGCAGACTTATGCCATAGTTCGACAGCTTATTTAAGGTAGAAACACCCACCAATTAGCGCAAGAAGCTTCTATATGTGGGAGAGTACGTACAAGCACTGTGTCAGATGCGTACCTTAATAAATAAATTTACAATAAATTCCATATTAAACCTAATATTATTGCTAATATTATTTGCATTACAGTTTTAATGAAATGAAAACTATTGCCAACAGCATATACCAGCAAACTTAAATGCAAAGAATCCTAGTTAGCTATTTTATAATTATGTTCAAGTCCACTTAAATTGGAATGTTAATAGCTCTATGTATGTGCTTGTGTATGGATGTGCTCGTGTATGTGTGTGCGCTCATGTATGTGTGTGCTTGTGTATGTGTGTGCTCGTGTATGTGTGTGCTCGTGTATGTGTGTGCTCGTGTATGTGTGTGCTCGTGTATGTGTGTGCTCGTGTATGGATGTGCTTGTGTATCTGTGCGCTCGTGCTTGTATATGTGTGTGCTCGTGTATGTGTGTGCTCATGTATGTGTGTGCTCGTGTATGGATGTGCTTGAGTATGTGTGCGCTCGTGCTTGTATGTGTGTGTGTGCTTGTGTATGTGTGCGCTCGTGCTTGTATATGTGTGTGCTTGTGTATGTGTGTGCTCGTGCTTGTATATGTGTGTGCTCATGTATGTGTGTGCTCATGTATGTGTATGCTCATGAATGGATGTGCTTGTGTATGTGTGTGCTCGTGCTTGTATATGTGTGTGCTTGTGCTCATGTGTGTGCGCTCGTGTGTGGCTATATGTAAGCAGCCAGCTGCCAGTGGTAATAAAATGTGCTTATTCGTTACTCCTCAGTGCATTTCATGATTGTTGTAGCTGTGCATAAATTGAACTAAAGCTGGAAATGCACTCTATTTCTACAGCTGTTTAGAAAACTCTGTTTTGGATCATTTATTTTGAGGTAAATAGTGTTGTTTGGCATTACTGATACTTTTAATTCCCTTTATCTTGACTAGTCTTCATGGTTTATTTGTAATAATGATTCATACAAGCAAATCATAGGGCAGATAAAATGCCTGGGGTACACTTTTTGGTAGATTCAAGTGGAAAGATTTCTTTGCTCTAGTTGTCAGTGTTTCTCTGTATTGCTCTCAGGAGGGGGACATCTGGCCAAATCGTTCAGCAGAAATCACCATCATTTTTAAACCCCAAGAAGACAAACTCTACCAGCGCACTGTGTACTGTGATGTCACAGGTAGTGGCTCGGCCTGTTTTTGCTGTATATTATATATTATTGAAATAATACATTATATTAATTAAATTGAGATTAAAGTGCCTGTGTTTTGACATTAAGCTATTTTCACATGTGTATTTAAGCACCTATGCCTAAATTGTTTATATTTATTTATTTGTTTGTTTGTTTTGTTAAACTATACAGTCGATTTTGGTTAATTGGACCACCGGTTGGTTAATTCGGACCAAATCCTAAAGTACCGAATGAAATCCTATTATATACGTGTAATGTTATTTCGCTTATTTGGACCAAAATTCCGTTTAATCGGACCAAAAACGTGTACAGTTTGTAATATCCGTATGTAAAATCCTAAGAAACTCTTCGTTTCTGGCATCACTACCTGAAAACTCTACCCTCTACTGCCACCTACAGGTCTTTGCCTAACATTTCCAATTAGCCACTTAGCCCCTGCTAAAGTGGATCATATCACACTGGATAAGTTCTTAAAACGTTTGGAATTTAGTAAGAACTTGTTTTTACAGTATTATGCTTCGCATGCTGAGTACCTATACATTATGTTGTAGATCGTTTCGAAAAACTTGTTTGCAAATAAATTTTTTAATGAACAAAGTTCGTAAGTAACAGCAGTTCTTGTTTGTACGTTTGCTATACATGTAAATCGCACAATAAAGTTTTAATACACATTTAATATGTTACATAGCACGTCCAGTCTTGTCACATAGTGCATGTTTGTTTAATCGGACCAGCCAGTTATTAGGACCAAAACATTCACGTCCCAATGTGGTCCCATTAACCAGAATCGACTGTACTCCAATACTGAAGCCAACTTGTTTTGTTCAGTTCTGGCCAGCCAGGTTCAAATAGACCAATATGTACTGCATGACAGAACACCGTTATTTGTAACAGGAAACCATGTTGTGTAAAGCACAAAGGCCAATGTTTCTCATGTTTGGTTTAGAACAAAGGTTTGAGATGCAGTCAGGTAGCACAACTTCACATTGGTCACCCAACACTGTGGTGACCTGGGTCCTGACAGTGCCTTATGATCAGCCAGATCAGGTGTCGCACAGGTACAATTGGCTATGCCTGAAGGAGGTGAGGCAGGATGGGGTGTTCATTAATGGCAACCCTACCAAGCCCATTAATAAGGCACATTTACCTTCACACTAAACAGCAATGTATCGTCACCTAAATTTGCATCATTTGAAACTACTTTTTGTTGTTTAAATCGATGTATTAACATTTAAGATCTGTCTCGTTTAAGTTAATTTTGTCTAAAAGCTGTGGTAACATATTTACATTTGGAAAATCATTTAACCAAAGGGGCCTAAACATTTACATACAAGTTATGCAAAGCCATTTGTGTTTTATCTCAAGGTGGAGGTACTAGATATGCCTACATAAAGTGTAATTATGCGTTAGTGAAGGGTTTGAAGAGGGTCCTGGATTTTATTTGGCTGTCTATATAATAATATTATTAATTAGTATTAAATTAGTACTAGTATGAACGTACTACATTTGTGTATTTGTCTGGGCTGTTGTGTGCAGTTAGATAAAGCCTTTGTTACATATAAGAAATATAAACATAAATTCAATAACTACTAAAGCTGAAACACAATAGACATGCTCATTAAAAACGTTATCTAGTTATGAGTAAGTCTTGTAGTTTATGTCTTATGTGTATTATTATTATTATTATTATTATTATTATTATATGGTGGTTTATTCATTTTTCCACGCTTTAGACCACGCCCTACTTGGCTATTCGACTAGACTAGCTTCCTCAGAGATTCACTGGACTTATACTTGAGGATTTATTTCTACTTCTCACACTCTTTTATCTTGACATCACTAATAGTCGGCGTTAAAACTTCAACATTTTCGATCTCAGTGTGGTTACCTGCATATCTGTACAAATAGAGGGCGCCCTCTGATTACCAGTTATTCAAAAGTCCATTTTGTTCCCATGGTACTCCATGCAGATTACACTTGCTTCTAATTTAGTAGTGGAATGATGTATGAGATTACAGTGGCAGCTTGGCAGACCAGAGATCTGACCATGCAACCTTCCTTTTGGTAGTCCATAGCCTTAAGACTCTCACACAGAAAGTAACTAACTAAATAAAGACGAACCAAAGTAAACAGAGAATGTGCTCTGAGGAAGTATGATTAAACATGCAAAACATTTACTGTAGTGTTATTGGCACACCAAGGTAGTGTTTACTGGAGGTATTTGTTCACTTCTAATTAATGTCTGTATACAGTTTGGTGTGTTCATGAAGGAATGGAGACATAGAGTTGGAGTTCTTGTTATTGTTAGCATTTAGTATTGCATTATATTTCCTTATATTTCCAGTACTGGGCAATGGTCACCATTAGATCAGATTCGATCAGGTCAGTGGTAATGGGTATTATGGAGTGATTAATCCAAGTTTGAGATTTGGGGACCTCTATGTTCTATATGGTCATTATACCTTTGCTAAAACAACAACTGTACTGGTGGCATAAAACTTTTGCAAAGTACTGTACATATAAGTGACAGAGGCAGGACCAATGATTTGGCTTCTGCTGGGTCTCACTGGGGAAACCATTAGATCACATATGGCTGTTAAGTCTGATACGAGATTAATGGTTTTTGAAGACCCTTTAACACAGATTTGTGAATAAGGGACTAGGTATTGGGCTTTGACTGTGAAATCACCAGCTGCTTGCCACTCAGATGGGGTTTCCATGGAGATCCTGACATTTACTGAGTGACTAAGGTGAAAAAGGGAGGGCGTTTTATACGGAAGCGTCAGCAGGTTTTCCAGTTTGCTGAATGGCTCGTTCTGTAGTTCGATCCATTAGTGGTCAGTCTTTTTACCTCTTATGGGCTGCATGGCTGCTCTCCAGGCAGAACCTGTCAGTGTGCTGGCTTCTGATTGGCTGCAGTAAGGCTGCAGTGACGTTGCAGGGATTTTTTTTTGGTTCTTAACTGCATCGCTGTTTGCCGGCAGTGGAATCCGGTAGTGTGGATCTGATGAAGAGCAAAAGCTACTGAGGAGGAAGAGGAGGACAAATGGTTTTTGGTATTCTTCTCTTATTATCAGGTCCTGTAGGGAATCCCTCGGTGACGTACAGTCTATGGTAGTTAGGCTCTTCTGCTGAAGAAGTGACTTTTTAAATTTGAATCAAGATTTATCACCATTCTCTCTTCAAGTGGATGTATTATATGACCCTTGGTAGGTTGAGGAACTGGGTGGACTTGCGTTCTTTCTGAGGTTTCTGTTCCAGCATCAGAGTCTTGATTAATTTACTTCATCAAGAGTCATCAAGAGCATCAACTACCTCAACCATAGAATTACTCCTGCTGGTAAACTAAGACTCAGGAATACTTTCAAACATGCTGCAGGATATGTGGTTGTCCGTGCGCAGGAGGTTTTCAGGATGGTCTGCATCCAAGGATGCCAATGCATGCAAGTCAGATGGGAAAAAGCAAGTTGGGACTGTAATGGAGCACAACGAAAACAGTGGACAGTCAAATTTGGATGAGAATAAAGAGGAGGCTGGCCCAATGCCAGCAAAGAAAAGCACAGTGCTGATACTTGTGGCACCCCCTAAAGACAGTCAGCAGGTATTGTAGACTCACATTGTACAGTACTACAGACTAATTCAGGGTTAGAGATACTTGCAGGATAGATATCTGTTTACATTAGGGCAATGGTTCTCAAGGTGGCAGTGCACCCACTAAGAGTGGCACGGTGATAAAGCACGGGGGGAACAACAACGCAAAGTAATGTCACTTCATTAATAATTCAGTAATAATTCCACCGTAAAGGTGATCTGTCATCTTTGTTTAAAACAAAAGCAAAAGATGTGTAGGTGTGTCACAGTAGAGGCTCAAATATTCTCATCCACAAAAGAGGGGCACTGCAGAAAAAGCTTGAGAACCACTGCATTATGGAAGAAATACCGTTCAGTACAACACACTGACGATACAATATATATTATATTGTGTGTGTGTGTGTGTGTGTGTGTGTGTGTGTATGTATATGAGAAAGCAATGGCAAACTACTACACTATCCTGCCAAAATACTTCATGGATCACATCGATGAAGGACAGAAATGTGCGGAGAACGATGATCCATTAAGTGACCGAGGGTCGGCTGCCACTGTATATATATGTGTGTGTGTGTGTGTGTGTGTGTGTGTCAGTGGTGATTGCTCTAAGACTGCAAGGGAAGCTCAGCTTCCCCTAAAATGTCAAAAAAAATAAGTGATCAAATATATACTGTTGTGTGTACATGTCATTGACTAAATATGCGCTACAACGCGCTCAACTT
>JAVSBV010129409.1:0-17747 GCA_033117975.1 Parotocinclus spilosoma
GTGCGCTTTATAAATAAATATAACTTGTACACAGTTATGGTAATTAATGATTAAGCTTAAGTTTTAATTTTATAATTGGTATAAATGAAGACACTGCACTGTATAGGCAGGATGAATTGCATTTAGACATGGATTAAGGTAACATTTGAGCTACTCAAATTTGTGTAATTAGGTATTTACACATTATGTATTGTGCTAATGTGTGCGTATCTCTTAGCTTTTGTACTTTTGCTACTTAAAAATATATTTTTTAAATATCAGATTCATCGATTAATCGGAAAAAAATTGACCGATAAATCGATTATCAAACTAATCGTTAGTTGTAGCCCTAGAAACTGCCAAATTTAAAGACATTAAGTTAATTGGTTTTTCCAAATTTTCCTGGTGACTAGTACCTTTGCGGTTTTTTTTTCCCCCCATATAAAAAGCATTACACAGTCACAAGTGGACAATACAAGTAAAAATGCAACTGTTACTTTTTAATAATTCACTAACAATATTTCTATGCATATTACCTTGTTGATTACAAATTTCTATTTTATGTGAAGAACTCCTTTACTGATTGTGTGATAAGAAATCTAGCAGATGTCATTACATCTCATACTGCTCACAATAGTTAATGAGTAGTTCATGAGGGGATAGTCACTTTGAAATATTACCAAATTTTTGTGAGCAGTATATTTGTCTGATTGCTCAGTATGGTACTGCATAAATGTTGAGAGGTTTACACATTATATATTCTCACAAAAATAGTGGATACTTCAAAATTAAATATCCCCCAAGTTTTGTTTAGCAGTGTTGTTCTAAAATATATTATTTACCCTTTCAAGTGGGAATTTCTGAATTGGTTTACCCTGATTTAGAATTTTGGCCATTTAATCTAATTTTGGTACCCAGTAATGGGGGTGTAACAATACATTATGATCATGATTTGATTCATGATACTCAGTTTGCGTTTAGTGATTTGATTTTTCTCATGCTTATCTTTTATATTTGATAAGTAATTCCTCTTTTATTTCTGAAGTGTAAACAATTCAAAACAGTTTTTGCTTTCAAATGCACCACTACCTATGAGGCCAGGCTTACTGCCACTTCAATAAGTGTGGAAATATTAGTCCCTCTGAATCAGAAAACATGCAATTCAGTATTAAAATATTCCTTTAACATGTTTAGGCTCTTTTTGTTAATTTTAAACATTTTGTTCTACAGGGTTCAGGTCACATGGTCCCCACTGATAAGCCCGCAGCAGCTTTCGCAATGTTTACCCGATTCATCAAGAAACAGCCATACTGATGCTCACACTGGTTTGACACTGGTGGGTTGGAATTTGCACTGTGCCACCATGAAACGAACATGGTGGAGTCTCGCACACTTTTGTCCTAATGTAATCAAAATGCTGTTTAAACATTCTGTGGTGCACATTGACTAATAGCCTAAGTTGTTTTAAGCTTTTGTCCATAGGTTTGGAGCACTTTTGTCTTTATGAACGGCGAGTATAAGGGATAGTAAGTAGCATTTGTAATAGTAATTGGATACAAAACAATGACTCTAATGCTAACAAGTAAAGTCTTTCTAGTTCCTACAGAATCACCCAAGTGGAAAATTTAGAATAAGTCATGATTTTATTTACATGTTGTGGTTAAGGGGATTCTCTCTCACAGACACGTTATGAAAAAAAATTACCAGAAATTATGTTTCACCACCGAGATGGTTTATTAGTAATTAAGTCTTATTGCTCAGGGTTGCTTAAAAATTGTAAGTACGAAGCAGTTGAAGTTGTGCCTTTACAATCATATTTTTTTTGTTTTACAACTAATTGTTCTGCTGAAATAAACCTGATTTTATTTTAATGTTGTCTATTGTATGATAGTCACTGATTTAAGAAGTCTGCTTCTTGATATAAAGTCATAGGAACCATTAGGGAACAGTTGTGAAATTTCTTTGCTACTAAATATTCCAGTTAACCATCAGTGGTATTATAACAGTGGAGGTGACTGGGAACGACAGCAATTAGTGGGGTCAGTGGATTCTGAGGTGTAGTGCTCAGAGGTTGCCAACTTTTTAGAGTCAATCGCTACAGACCTCCCAACTTTGTGGCCTTCAAATTGGCATGTAGAGAGCTTTATGGAATGGGTTTCAGTGGCTGAGCTGCTGCATCCAAGCCTTACATAAAGCGCAATGCAAAGCATCAGATGCAGTGATGTAAAGAATTCCGCCATTGGATTCTAGAGCAGTTGCGACATGCTTTTTGAAGTGATGAATCACACTTCTGTCTGGGAATCTAATGGACAAGTCTGAGTGGTGGTTGCCAGGATAACTGTGCTTGCCTGACTGCATTGTGCCAAGTGCAAGTTTGGTGGTGGGGTTATGGTATGGTTGTTCTTCAGAAGTTTTGCTCAGCCCCTTCGCTCCAGTAAATGGGACCCAAGACTTTTTGGGCAATTTCATGCTCCCAACTTTATGGGTCCAGCTTGAGGATAACCCCTTTCTGTTCCAACATGAATGTGTATCAATGAACAAAGCAAAGTCCATAAAGGCATGGATGTGTGATTTTGGTGTGAAAGAACTTGACTGGAATGCACAGAGTCCTGACCTCAACCTGATAGAACACCTGGGATGAATTAGAGTGGCGACTGCAAGCCAGAAAACATCAGTGTGTGACCTCACAATTGCGCCTCTAGAGGAATGGTCAAAAATTCAAATAATCGCACTCCTAAACCTTATGGAAAGTCTTTCTAGAGGAGATAGCTGCAAAGGATGAGTTGACATCATATTAAACCTTACGGATAAAGAATGAGATGGTATTGAAGTTCATATGAGTGTGAATTATTACATTATTTTCAATCATCACCTGACTCTTTGCATTTAGTAAAACTTGAGGTTGTGCAGATTTTTTTAAAAAAAAATTTAAATGTTGTCAATTTTACTGGCATTAATGATTCAGTAAAATTATTTTAGATGTTTAAGTGTGTCAAGGATTACAACTGCTTTATTTGGAGTTTGAAGCATGTTTAAATCATGCAAATGGCAATAACAGGAACTGTTTTTCTTTTCAAAAGCACTACCCAACCTATGAGGCCAGGCTTTCTGCCGTTTCAGTAATTATGCTACTCTCAAAAATGTTTTGCGTGGACATACCTTGTGATGAACATAAGCAAAATGGATAATGGCTGATTTTGAGCACGCTTCGGCCTTGTAATTGAGGATTGTGATGTGTACTAGGGTGTTAGTTGCATATGCAGGCAAAATAAATTCTTCATAATGAACCTGATGCTAAATGTGTAAAAAAAAGTTAGAGCTGTAGTACTGTTCTTTCATGCGCACTATAATGTACCAATAATGCACAGGTTTCACACGGAGCATGTATTTTCAAGGATTAATTGGGAAAGGAAACCAGGATTACAGGGATACAAAAATTATTAATCCAGTAATTTAATCACTTCAGAGTTAATGGACATAAATCCATGTGAAAATGGAAAAGTAGTTGCAAAAAGTGCGGTTCTACAGCCTGGCATCACACAACCAATTATTCCACTGAGGTTTCTTCCTGTCAACAGAAAGCATTAAAACATGAAAGGCATAATACGTTTATGCAAGATTATATATGATGTAGCACTTACTAATGTTGAGCTTGGAAAGACTTTTAGGTATTACCATATATCAACACTTTCTCTATGAGCAAGAATTGCAAAACAAAAAACATTTTATTTTTATTAGAATTGGAGAATTTAAAACAAACTACTAGGAAAAGTTGTTAAGAGCTGAATTATGTTGCAACCCCTAGGTATAGTATTCCCCAGTAAGAGCCACAGAAAGATTTTGTTACAGATCTTGTTTGTGATTGTTTTATTATAAAATATTAAAGATTAAAAAAAAAGCATTCTCAATGCTAACTACGTGAGACTTGGATACAAAATGATTTTTGGAGGCAATACATTTTTCTAACACTCCATAGTACAAATTTACCAATAATAATGGTGGATATATAACATGTAATACAGGAGTGATTAATCATATTGTAACATGTGCAGTATTGTTGTGCAATGTGTTTGGAAGAGTCTAAAATACAAAAATGAGTTATGATTTTAAGACATGCTCTTGTCAATCAGCTCCCTCAGACCACTTCTGAACTTCAGGTTGGCTCCAATAATGATGTAGCCCTGAAAGGTTATAGGGGAAAACAAAGTTTGGTACTTTGATGACAAACTCTACCACTAACATTGGAAACAGTTTAAAATCTATTCTTTTAATCTATTGTTTTTTTTTAAAAAAAATAACATATTAACAATAACATCATAACAATATTACATAACAAACATAAGACTTACACTGTGATACTCAACAACTTCTTCAATGGTGTCAATCCCATCAGGCAGAGGAATCTGTACACCTCTCTTAGTGTAATCTTAGAGTAAAATAAGAGAAAGAATTAAGCAAAAAAGCAAACTAGTATACTGTATTGTTCAATTGTTTAAAAACTTTGTGCTGAATTAAGTATTTAAGATATAAAATGCATTCAGAAGGTTTTCACAGTTTATGTTGTGGCCTTGTGCTTAAGTTAAATTTTTTACACTTAGTAATCCATTAGTTTATTTATCATTTATTAAAATGTAAAATATAAGATTCTGCATGTACACACATTCAGGACCTTTGCAATGACACAAATTTAGCTCTGGAGGCCTCTCGTTTCTCTTGATCATATCTGATATGTTTTTACACCTTGATTGGTAAATTCCGTCCACCAATGGTGAATACAGTGGACTGATTTGGAAAGACCCAAACCTGTCTATATAAGCTCTTACAGATAACAATGCATGATAAACAAGAAAAAACCTGCCTGTAGAACTGAAAGACAAGATTGTGTGGGGGCACAGATCTAGAGATGACTACATAACATTTGTGCTACACCGATAGATCTCAAGAGCACAGTGGCCTCCATAATTATTAAATGGAAGAAGTCTAGAACAACCAGGACTCTTTCTAGAATAAATTTCTACCATCCCTACACTGAAGCATGGTGGTGGTGACACCGTGCTGTATGGGGTCATTTTCAGCAGCTCTGACAAGGAGAATGGTCTGGGTTAAGGAAAAGCTGAAGAGTGCTTAAGTACAAGCATGCAGATATTCTTAATGACCCAGAGCTCTCTGGACCTCAGACTGGGCCAAAGGTTCACTTTCCAACTAGAAAATGGCCCTGAGCACACAGACAAGACAACACAAGAGTGGCTTGGAAACAGCTCTGTGTATGCCCTTAAGTGGCCCTAACTTGAACGCAATTGAACATCTCTGGTGAGACCTACAATTGCTATCAACCCAAGGTCCCCATCCAACCTAACATAACTTGATGGGGTCTACAGAGAAAATTCCCAAATCCAGGTGTAATGCAGGCTGTAATCACTGCCAAAGGTACTGTCTAAAGGGTCTGAATAGTCAATCAATGCAATATTTTAGCTTTTTACTTTCAGGAAATTTGCAAAGGTTTCTACAACTCTGTTTTCCCTTTCTTATTATGGGGTGTCGAGTGTACAATGATTTTCTTAGCACAGAGCTGCAACATAATGCATGTGAACCCATTGCTTGTTTTAGTGCAGTGGCAGTTGGCTAGCCAGCCCACCACCATGGCAACCCAAGTTTGAGTCCTGACTATGCATTCTGGCCAGGTCAGATTTTGCACAATAATGGCAGTCTTTCAATGTACTTGCACCTTGTTCAGGGTACATGCTTGCCTGAGACCTACAATACCTGCTCTACAGCCCAGAGTATAAAACATATAAACATGCAGTGTTATTAAAATATGTAAGTGTAGAGTAGGAAATGTAAGTGTTACTTACTGTTTAAAATGGGCACAACAGTCATCTGTAGCAGAGTTTTCAATGGTGCTTGCAGTGGAATCAACTATAAATAGAGGCAATTCAGCCAATATGCATAAATCTTACAAAGCACTAACTAGGATAAAAAGTAATTTGGATATAAAAGCAGGTCTTACTGCTAAGGACTCCAAAGCAGACTGGTTAGAGAAAATTTTAAATCTGGAAACAGAAAATACATTCATGATATATGACTTTCAAAATGTATCCTGTGAAGAGCAGGGTAAGGACGAACATACCTTCTCAGGTCCATATGAATTGCTAGTCTCTTGTCTTTTATGGCTACCTTGGCATTGAATACAGACTCCTACCAGGAGGTAAAAAAATCTGTTAGATTATATTAAGCTATTATTGTACAACTGGCTCAGTTCTCTAAAGAGAACAAACATCCTTCTTCAGAACAGCCTGAGATACCAACAAGCTACATGAACTACAGTAGCTATACAGAAAATCATCATACACCTCGTCTCACAGACAAAATCTAAATCTAATATTTATAATCTATAAATATTAATTGAATATAAACAGTCTCTCAGCATCAACAGAACATAAAAATATAAAAACTATTTTATGCTATTTCACACAGGATGTAAAATGTTATCAGCCCTTTAGTTTTACTATACTGCTCACTTATCTCATAATATCTCAGAAATATCTCATAATGAAATATCCTCTAGTTTTTTTTTTTAGTATACTTCTTGTGGCCAACTTATGCTTGGGTTACAGCTACCATATAAGATATAAATTGGTTCAGTGCAATTTAGTGGTGAGTATGGCCTGCTCACAGAATTTCATCTAAAATTATTTTCAACCTACATCATATTTAGGTTTGGGCTCAGACTTGGCCACTCAAGGACATCCTTAAGCCAGTGTGCTGTTTATTTGGCAGAGGGTTAATTTTTCAGGGTGCAATGTGAAAAGAGGTAAGGATTTTTACAGAGTATGATGACTTATCCAGAGAAATAAACAGAGACATAAGTAAGCCACCACTGGTCTCTAAGCTTCACTGGCTGTTACACTAAACAAGTGACTTCACTCAAATCCTGCACAAATAATGTTTAAACTTCTTTAAACATGCCTCAAATATTTTAATTAATAGCATTTTTATTTTCAGATTGGCTTTTATCTTCTCAGGTTTTTATCACAGCTTGATTAATTTGGAAAACAATATAAATCAGCGTTAAAGGAAGGAGACTTCTCATGGACCGATGTTTTAAGTTTCATAAATCTTCTAATTGGATTTAGATCTGGACTGTATGCTGGTCTTACACTTTGCCGTTGCCCTTGGTCTACCAGTATGTTTGTTTAACCCTTTTATTTAGCTTATGTTTGCACCATTTTTTAGACACTGTTAATATTGAAAAGGCAACATCTTTTGCCACAGTCCATGTTGGATTTCCTTTTTGGAGGACAATCCATTCTATTGTCTAAATTGACAACTCTTGTTGGAGCCATATTTTTTCTCAACTAACCAAAAAAGTACAGCCCAATTAGCAAGTTAGAATTGTGCTGACCTTTGTTTTAGAAGTGCAAATGCAAATTACAAGGTGATACAATATATGCCATCCTCTATTAAAATAAGAGTAGTGTTCACTGAACATGCAAATCATCCCCAACAGAACTTAATTCACAGCTATGTTCACTATCATGTCATTCTCCCTTCAAATTTTTCATTTATAAAAATACATACATTTTTTGCAGTATCTATTACAAAGCCAGAATGTCCAGTTATAAAAAGAAAGCTCATATTTGTAAGTGTGTGTTTATTTACTACTATGTTTAATTATGCCATTATTTTTGGTAGATCTGAGTTTGAATTTGTATTTTTAAATTTACAAAAGCAATTTTTTGCTAGGATTTTGCTTTATGTGCCAGTTGCCATCTACATTTGAAGCCCCTTTGTCCCAGTGATTCAGTTCTTACCATTGTCATACTGCTGAGCTGGACAGGAGGCTTTCCTGAGGGAAGGAGAAGAACTCTGACACCAGAATGCACAGCTACAGTGGCTCCTGTAGTCTTAATAGTAGATTTAGGGGCTGAGGTCACCTCCATCTCCAGAGAGATTGGAGCATCAATCAAAGCAGGGTTCTAAAGAAAATAGATTATTAAAGCAATACATTTTCGTGTTTTGCCTTACTTAACACTTAACCTCGCAATTCAAAAATACAAAGCTCCTACCAATAACATGATGGCTCCAAAGTATGTGGTCCTGAGAAGCATCTCAAAGTCTACTGGCATCTGGAATTATATAAACAATTTTGTTTACATTTTATGTTTGCACTTTTTCTAAAAATGACAAATAATCCAGGGCGGAATCTTACTCGTTCATTTGCTATGTGCATCCTGAACACCCCTCCTTTAAAATACGAGTAGAGTCCGCTATCAAAAAAATACTCTGAGAGTGCCAGATAGATCATGCGATCATTCTCCTTCAGAACTGGATCCACAGCTGTGTTCAAAAGAGTGTCATTCTCATCCTTTAGGTTATAGAACATACCCTAAAGACAGAATGAGTCACACAGAACATGTTTATCAAACTATTTAGACCACACTGTCATTTATGTTTGTCATCTAAAGGCCACACACTGTCAGAGCTTGGAACATTTTTAAATCTGTGTGACTGTTTTACCAAAATGTTTCCCTATATGGTACCATATCTAAAGTTCACATACTGTAGCTGGAAAATGTACAATTAGTTTGCATGTAGAATTTTTATACCATAACTTCTCACCATGTGGCCCTGAGGAGCGGCCTGGTCTAAACTGCCGAAATGCTGTTAGCATAAGACTGAATGGACTATAACTATTTTGCCTTTCTTTGGCCAGCAGGCCTTTCATTTGACCTTTTATGTGATTCACATATCTACTAAATGCTCAGTGCCCTCAGACCTCAATTACACTTGGTTGTTTACCTTGTGTAGCCTGATAAACAAGACTCTCTTGTTTATGTTTGTCTTTTAAAATGATCATATATATAGATATAGGTAATTTTAAAAGACAAACATAAACAAGGGAGTCTGTTGGCTTGGTACACCCCACCATCAATTCATTGATGCCCCACCTTACAAAATACAGAACTTAAACATCTTCTGCTAGTGGAATACATGCCTAGTAGGTTTAGGAGCTTGGATGTACACAATATTAGGTAGGTGTATTATGTTATCCCTGAAAAACTTTATTCTGCTAGTTCTATTAACTCGTTTAAAAATAACTCACCTTGAAATCCATGGCAAGACTATTTCCAGTAACCACAGGATCACTCAAGAGTGAGTAATCAATTCCCACATATTTATCCACATCAGTACGCACTAAAAACAAACACAAGTGCAAGAACGTCTTTAGAACTCCTACACATTTATAGTACATGTAATGGTGACATCAGAGAAAGCAAACTGCTATTACAAACAGTCGAATGTGCATTTACCTGGAATTGTTTCCAGTAGTTGGTTGATCAGCACTAGCCCTGCATGATTCAGTGCAGGACAAATCTAAAAAAAAGTAGTCAATATAGTTTTACCTATTTGAATATCATACATAGAGTATGGTGGTTTTAATCTTCAGTGTGGAAAACAAACCTGCTTATTTAGGAGTAAGCGCATTCCTGTGGTCAGGAAGGTTGAGGCAAAGTCATAAAGCTTCCTGTGAACAGGTGTTGAAATGTACAGATTCACATTGACATATTTGACTACTGTTAATACTTTAATTTGTGTTTATAGAAAGCATGACTAGAAGGCATAATGTTATTAATGTTAAATGTTTCATTTTAATACTTTTATTTTTGTTTATATAAGGCATGACCAAAAGGTACAATGTTATTAATGATTTATGGTTATTACCCAAGGGTCCCGCTAAACGTGGCCCTCATCTTGGCGATGGAAGCATGACAACTGACATTGGCTATCTTAAGACGGCCCAGGTCATCTCTTGCAAGGTGAAGAGTGGTGTTGATGTTCACCCCTTCTGCAGAGGCATTTATTGCACCCTCGTCTTTGCTGACGAAAACAAGAAACCATGACAAGAAATGATTTGTGATGTGGAATCATTCATTCAGAAACTGGATAAATCTAGAGAGGCACACCGTATATCTACCACACTAGAGGGAACATAGTATATTAAAGACACAAGCTGAATTACAGAATGCTGATTGAACATTAGCATTCTGCCATTACAACACAAGGTCAATTATTCTGATGACAATAACATTGTACACTATAAACTTACATGAACCAATAGAAGACCTGTCTCTGGAAGTTCATGGCGATGGATGAATTGTGCACCTCAAAGAGCAGTCCATCTGTAGGCTGGAAACTTAGGTCTGCAGTCATGTTCAGGTCTTCTATTATGACACTGGAAAGTGATTTTGAGTTAGTATTAACATTTTAAAGCAATTAAACCAGGTCACCAACTGGTGATGGTGAATGTTGGGTTTATTAACCCAACAATCACAATTGTATCCCATCACTGTCACTACCAGTATCTGCTTTATATTGAGTAATTCTCTGTTAGACTACGTTCCCTATCCTATATTTTCTAAGGTTATTAATACATGTGTAGGATTATTGTTAACTGCACTATTCCTAGTCAGGGTTGTGAGGGGCCCAGAGCTTAGGCTGAACATAGCCATACCTAGCCAGAAGCTGCCAATGGGAGTTGCAGTTAACCTAGTACCATTTGAGAGCCTTCAGGTTTACGTATGGTTCTGTTCCACGTTTACTTGGGGTGACTTTGGCAACTGTTTTGTTTGGGATGAAAAACATCCACAGGGTCACAAGGAGCTGCTGGGATTAACCATAAAAATGGGCCAAGGATATCTAAACAATTTAGCTTTCATAGACGTTCACCCATTGTGCATCTTCTATGTCATTGGGAAATGTTGATATATATAAAGCAACCACAAAATGAAATCAAAGTGAAGAAAATACATTATTTATTGTCATAAAATAGGTTCTGTCATTATGTTATTGTTATATGTGTTATTTATATCATTATCATGGCTTATGGTAGTTTGAAGAACCATGAGCTTGAGTCATAACAGCATTTCTGTAGGGGTGTGTTGAAATAGACCAGATACAATATTGATGGGGTTCTAAAACTAAAACAGGCACAGGAGCAGGTACAGTTGTCCTACAGCTGTCCTTCTCCTCTTGTAGTAGTACTTTTCAGAATATAAATTTTATCTAGAGAAGGAACATCTGTATTAAATAAAGGTGAATTGAAAAAGACAAAAAATACAGTCCACAGCTGAATGTGATTAGGTTTGTGTGTGTGTGTTTGGGGGGGGTGCTAATCAAGGCTAGTTGAACGTACTCTGTAATGGAATATTGAAGTCTTCCATTTTTGCCATGCATCTCTGGCATACTGATACCACCCAGCTCGAGCTCAGCAAACTTCTGTGTCTCATACTTCACTAAAAAACACAACAAACCCATGTACTGTAAATCAAAGGTTGAGTTGCTTGCTAAATATGGCATAGTTACTTAATATATAGAATAAATTCATTACACATCTCCAGGCCTCTTGAAGTGATGCGTATTTTGCACCCAGGATTTATTTCTGACATATGTACTAAGAGTGGGAGGAGGAGGAAGATGATGGTGGTTATTCCACAGAGCCCCATTTTCTCCTCAGTGTTCCTATAAAACAAAAAAACAAAAAAATCTATTTAATAATGAAACACCCAAAACACACAAGATTCCCACTTTATTTAATTACCTGTAACTGGATCGCCTGTAATAAAACAGAAAAGCCATGATTTTGATATGTCAAAATGAGTACTCTTCCAGGCATGGTGTGAGAACTGACATACTGTGTATGCAGGTCTTAGTAAAGTTAAAACTAGCTTGAATTATCATCATTATTGTACATTTACAGTATTTAGCAGACGCCCTAATCCAGAGCGACTTACAAATGTGCTTTAAGACATCAGTAACATAATCCATTCATAATAATCAAGAATCTAAACAAGAATACACTTCTGAAACTGTTATGGTTGTGTTTTTTAAGTGAGAGAGAAAGAGAGGTGTGGTTAGTCGACGTAAGAATATACACCCAGAACTCAATTTGAATGTACATCAATATTATCCATGTTAACCATATAACGATAACTGTATATAGGTAATGCTAGCACATGGTTAACCGACCAGCTGCTAACAGGATAGGTATCCAGCTAATAAAGTTGTTAGGGAAGAATGATGGTGCAGAAAAACAATATTGTCACTTAAGTCGTTCTGGATAAAGGCGTCTGCTAAATACTGAAAATGTCAATGTAAATGTCAATTTATGCTGAGAGTTTTCAGAGTATTCAGATAGATACTATTTTTAAATGGATTTTTGTGGTGATAAGTGATTTGTCCACAAACAATGCATATCAAAATGACCTTATTAACAGTTTAAAAAAAATGTAACCATACACACCAAAACATATCACATTTTGACTATTTTCATTTGTATCTCTTTTGTGATGCCAAAAACTCCTGCTTGAGTGCTAACTGGAACTAAAAGATTTATTATATTAATCCAGTCTTGTTGGCTCTTCACTGGTTACCAGTTACATTTAGTACTTGTTCTGTAATACAGGTACTCTCCAACATTCCAACAAATGCATGTTAGGATGAATACATATACTGTACAGTGGGTAAGGAAAGTATTCAGACCTCTTTAAATGTATCACTCTTTGTTTCATTGCAGCCATTTGCTACAATTAGAAATTGTCTCGTCTACATTGGTAGATGCCATTTTCAGGTCTCACCAGAGATGCTCAATTGGGTTTAGATCAGTGCTCTGACTGGGTCAGTAAAGAATGGTCACAGGGTTGTTCCGAAGCCACTCCTTATTTATTATTTTATCTTTGTGCTTAAATTCATTGTCTTGTTGGAAGGTGAACCTTTAGCCCAGTCTGAGGCCCTGAGCACTCTGGAAGCGGTTTTCTTCCAGGATATGTCTGTACTTCCTGCAGCTAAAAAACACCCCCATAACATGATGCTGCCACCACTATGTTTCAATGTTGGAATTGCATAGGGCAGGTGATGAGCAGTGCCTGGTTTTCTTCATACATACCACTTAGAATTAACACTGTTAACATCGTTCAATATTCATCTCATCAGAACAGAGAATGTTATTTTTTCATAATCTGGGAGTCTTTTATGTGTTTTTTGGCCATTCTGTCATAAAGCCCCTGACTGGTGAAGGTCTGCACTGATAGTTGACTTTGTGGAACTTTCTTCCATCTCCCTACTGCATCTCTGAAGCTCCATCACAGTGATCTTTTTGTTCTTCTTTACCTCTCTTACCAAGGCTCTTCTTCTTTGATTGCTCAGTTTGGCTGGACGGCCAGGTCTAGGAAGAGTTGCGGTCGTCCCAAACTTCCATTTAGGGATTATGGAGGCCACTGTGCTCTTAGAAACCTTAAGTGCTGCAGATCTCTGCCTTGCCACAATTCTGTCTGTGAGCTCTTTGGGCAGTTCCTTCGACCTCATGAGTTTCGTTTGCATTGACATGTACTGTGAGATCTTATACTACTGTGAGATCCTAATCAAGTCCAACCAGTACAATTAAACACAGCTGGACTCCAATGAAGGAGTAGAACCATCTAAAAAAGTATATGAAGAAATTGACAGTTTGTGAGTTAAATATTTGTGTCACAGTAAAGGGTCTAAATACTTATGACCATGTGATTTTTCAGTTTTTCTTTTTCACTAAATTTACAAAAAATTCTACACGTCTGTTTTTTTCTGTCAATATGGGATGCTGAGTGTACATTAATGAGAAACAAAATGAACTTTTTTGATTTTAGGAAATGGCTGCAATGAAACAAAGAGTAAAAAATGTAAAGATGTCTGAATACTTTCCATACCCACTGTATATATCATAGTGTAGCCCAAATTAAACATGCTTCAAACATGGCTTCTCCTCACTATATGTCCCAGGGCTCATCTTTCTCTCCACTTGACTCCTTGCATCATGCATTGCCATGTTTCCTCATCTAGCAAAGGAGAATGCAGCATTGTAGTGCATAGTGTACCTTAGACATACTTAAAACTCACATTTAAGCATGCTACTACAGTTGAGCAAAATCATTAACATAAAAATTATTTGTGAAAGTGAAATACAACAATGGTTGTTGTCACAACCACTGTTTTTCCGGGTGTGACATCCTATGTCATGAACTGCCAAGTTCCGAGCAGAAAAATACAACAGTATCAGTAGTGTATATCATAATTCAGAAGCCAAATGTGTATGTTTATTATTGGTCATGTCAAGTCATTGTAAAACAAGAAAACCTGTACTGTCATGCTCTATGTGGCCTTGCTCCACAATAGTTGAGTCACCTTGTTCCTAGAAGTCATGGCAAGGGTATGAACATTTTCACACATGCCCCCCCTTTCTATGGAGTAATCAGCCTATGACAATCTTTAACTACATATTCTATTTTCTGTTCTTCCAGTAATAATTCTGCTTCTCACTCCAGCCTGCTTTTATAGCACCAGTTCCAGCCCTTATACCTAACTCATGTTAACTGGAAGCCATGCCATGAAACTGTTGGAGGGGGTGGCACGGTGGCTCAGTGGGTAGCACCACCGCATCACAGCAAGAAGGTCAATCCCTTATGTCAATCCCAGGGTGGAGCAGCCTGGGCCATTTCTGTGTGAACTTTGCATGTCCTCCAAGGTTTGCATGGGTTTCCTCCCACAGTCCAAAGACATGCGTGTTAAGTTAATTGATTACTCTAAATTGGCATCCTACATCCTATGCAGTGCTTACTATATGTGACAGGGTGAGTTTGAATTAAGAAGAGCCAGGTATGGTGGTTTGGGCATCTCTCAATGATACCCTTGTGTTGTTCACTTTGGAAAGAGCCATCTGTGCAGGTTCAGGGACCAGTGAAGTCAACATCTGGGGCTACCCTGGAGGAGCTGGAATTGGTTTCTGGGAACAGTGACATCTGGGCTGAACTTCTCATCAGTTTCCATCAACAAGCAAATGTAAACTGAAACTTAGAGACTTAGTGGACTGGTCCAGGGCATTCTTGTGTCTGCAACCTGTTTTCCTGAATGGGTGAAGAACTATCAACTATCTTTTGACATTGACAGGGACAAGCAGGAATAAAACTTAATAAAAGGACAAAACTTTTAAGACTGTTGTGCTTCTTTTGTATGCGGGTGTCTTGGAGCAGGTGCATTCAGCTATCCAGACATAATTGCTTGAACATGCAGAATACAAAACAATGAGTCAGGCAGAAGGTTTTATTAAATTGACCTCAAGGTCAGAGAACAAAGAGCTGTTGTGAATAGAGAACTTGCATATTCCCACTCCTCTCCATCCTGCTTTTGGGGGAGGGAGTCGGGGATTTAACTCTTGGAAAATGTTGTAAATATCTATCATCACACATATTGTAACATTACAGTGAATGACCTCTGTACACAAGTACAGTCAAATCAAAAAGGAACAAGTTCTAAGTATAGTTAAAGTTTCTTGGAACTATTTTTTTAACCCATTTAAAAACAGATGCTTTCTTTTAATATGTGTTTATTGGCATGGTGTTGTGTTCCTTTGGGTATTTATTGCATTGTTACTGTGATTCACATTGTTCCTCCACTGTGTACATACTAAATGTTTCCATGAGGTTTTGAGCTGCTATAGGAAGAAAAATGTGTTTGCAGTCCAAGTGGCAGGGGGTTCCGAACTTCGCAAACAAGTTCTAGATTATTGGGGTCAGTGTCCTGGAATAGCACCACGTTTAGAGAAGCATGTTACTGGAAGCTCAGACAAACAAATCCATTCACTAATGTCTGCTTTGTTATGTTTAATTAAGCTTGTAACTGGACAATAGCCAGATTGCTTTATGAGGCAACCTAAAAAGTTTTTAGGATATTGAAATATGAAACAGATGGCATACAGTGTTTCACTGAACAAGAAACCAATTATAGACTTTATTTGCTCAGTGTTTTATCTAATGTACTATAACTGAAACTGAACTAATACATATGAACAACAGGCAATGACTATCAAGTTTTTCATGCTTTTTATTTGCATAATTTAACTAATACTAAATGCAAAGAGCAAGAAAGAAATATCACTTACCTTAATTTCTCCTTTTAAAAAAATTGATATTAAATGCTGCTGTGTAGTGTAATAGTATTCCGTGTTTTATTTCCCAAATGTTTCACAATTCTACAAAGTACTTACTAAAGGACAGGGAAGCTGAGTGGACATTTAGTGCTGCTGATAGAGAAGCTTTTGGTCCTTTGCTGAAGAATTCCTCAGTTGCTTGTCAATTGTCGTGTCTCTCCTTCTGTTGCCCTATTCATGTCACTCAGAGCTTATATGGGCAGGTTGAGAAATGGGTGTTTCCCTGTTTGCCTGAGGTCGTATGACTTTCTGCTGGCAATAATGACTGTAATTTAATTTATAAATACAGAGTTTCTCAACAATTGCAGTGCGGCAATAAGTAAATAGTGCTGACAGATCACATTGATTCAGGCACATTATTTTACAGATACATAATTGCCTTTTATGTGCATATGTTATACTAACCAGATGATTCTAGCTATAATTTAACAGCTTGTTTATTTATTCATTAGCTGATTTGCACCTTATTTTACATTTCCGTTATCTACAGGTTCAAAAAGTCGTTTTTCTTAAAATTAAACAGATAGTTTAAGTGGAACCTTAAAAAATAATTTAGCTGTAACTCATGTTTGTTTATTTTCCGTTTTTATCTTAACCACATAAAATAAATATTCCTAAATAATTTATTTCAGTTCAGTGAACTGTATTTTTCATTTTAGATTTGGCCATAATTAACAATAACCCAGTAACCCTGATGACATCTTGACATGTTTTAGCATTTATTTTGTCAAGCACACTGCCAATTTTATCCTTAACTTAAATGTAATCTTGCTCTTTAATTAGGGAAGTGACCCTTTAATTAGTGCATGTCTTCTTGGAAGCACTTTTTTTAAAAACCACCACCGTCAAAAGGTGGTACATTATGGATCATACATAGTAAAGTACACACCAAGAGAGGGGAAATTACATGCTTCCAGGAATTAGTCAAGCTAAAAAAAGTCACTAGTAATTATAATGTGGATCTTTTCTGATTTGAGAGAGTATATTGGAAATAGGCTGCATGAAACTATTTTCTTTAAAATAAAAGATATTCCCTTCAAAAACCACGGTTTTTATCCCAAATATCGAAAAACCAACCACCTGTGCAGATCCTTTAATACAGACTAATTCTCTTTAAAAAGAAACACTCTACTACAGTATATTCCCAACATCACTCCTGACTAGTTTATGCAAGTTTTTGACTTTATATTTGAAAACATGGAATATCAAGGAAATTAAATTATTAATACTATTGTGTATATAAGTTATTGGATAATTTCCCAAAAGCATTATACAGACCAAGTAACAGGTGGAGAGAATGCTCAGATTACCATGCAATTTCTTTTTTGTAATGGTTTTGTGGAAACTGAGTCCTTATGAGTTACATCTTAGAGTAACATTTGAGTTAGTAAAACATTAACGATGCAATGGTTCCAACAGCAGATGTCAAACGTTATTTGATTACCCCATTACCTATTCCTATTCATACTACACTGCTAGCAAAAATTAGGGGATATTTCATTTTGAAATAAATTTTCTGATTCCAGTTAATCGGACCACATTGGGACGAGGTCATTTTGGTCCTAATAACCGGCTGGTACGATTAAACGAACATGCCCTATGTTACAAGACGGGACGTGCTTGTACGATTTACACGTATAGCGAACGTACAACCAAGAACTACTGTTGCTTACCATCTTTGTTCATTGAAAAATACATTTGCAAACAAGTTTTTCGAAACGATCTACAACACAATGTATAGGTACTCAGCATG
>JAVSBV010129418.1:0-17745 GCA_033117975.1 Parotocinclus spilosoma
ACACAAAAAAAACAAGAAAATCTGCCCCTTGCTGTTCCAAGTATTTTGGAGGAGACTGTATATATACACATATATATATATATATATATATATATATATATATATATATATATATATAAACAATGCTCACAAAAGTAAGGGATATTTCCTTACGGGATATTTCATTTTAAAGTTGCTCCTAATCTTTTTGAGCAGTATATATTTACAGGACATACAAATCAATAGAAGATCACAGACAAAATTCACACTTCTACAGACACTTTACTCACACACACACACTAACTGCTTCCACACATAATACTCGCACAAGCAAACATCTCTCACACATTATGGTGCTCTCTCACACACCATCATGTTTGTTCACACATGCGCACACAAACACACACATATTCACACGAGCTCGCACACACAGTGTTAAATCTCTTGAATTGTTACACTGCTCACAAAAATTAAGGGATATTTATTTTATGGTATGCATATCGTTTACAGTATTTTATTTAACTGTTATTATTTACTTAATTGAACTATAAATACGAATGTGAATATTTAATTTAACATCCAGGCCGCCAAAGGTGGCTTGGTCCTCCCAAGGTTTCTAGAGTGTTTTTCCTTGTCACTGTTGCTTGCTCAATTTGGGATTGGGATAGTGATCGCTAGTTAAGTTAAATGCTCTGCAGTAGGGCTATACAGAACACCAACAGCTAAATTGGATTAAACATATAAAGAATCATATACAAATAAATACTAAATAAGTAAACATGCATTATTTAGAGTGCTGTACATGGATACAGCTTAAGTGTGTGTGAGTGTGCATTAGAGTCCACCATTGAGAAAACCTACAGCTTGTGCTCTTTGCTTTAGAGTTCTAATTTAATGAACAGTTTATAAAGGCTTATGGGGAGGATTACCAGGGTTTAGCAAAAAAGTCAGCCACCCTAACGATAACTCAAAATCCACACAAAAGACTTAAAACTAGTAAAGAATGTTCTTGCACAACAAATAGTTCCCAGATATTTTGTGGGTTAACAATTGTATACATTTATGATTTGCAATGCATGTCTGCAAATCTCTGACATTAAAAGTGCAAGCAGGTAGCATTGCTTATGGAATAAATATCATGTTCATTAACATTAGCCTTTGAATGAAGGGAGCACTACTTGTTTGTTATTTCCCATCAGTTTTATTTTCCAGTAGTCAGGTCCTTACTGAGTTCCAAAATATTGGGGCATTGGCAACCACCCCAGCCAGCAGTAGTGTGGATGTGGCATCCTCAGTAGTTACCAGCATGCACTAATAAACACATTCCTGTTTATTTTCTTCCTTTATGACCACCACCTACATGATATTTTGTTGTATATCAAATTGGTCTGGATCTGCTGGTGCGAATTATATAATCCATTGACAGTAAGTACTTATACTTGTGGAAATAACATTTCCAACTGCCCACACTGGATTAGGTGGATTAGGATATTACACCACCTTTTTGCTCATGTTGTTGCTGCTATTCTGAAAACAACAACACAAAGTGCGTTATATAAAAAATTGTCAGGATAGGAGATGGAACCCTGCTCCGAAGGGGAGGTTGGCTCTGCAGTAGTTGGCCTTATCAGACAAAGGCATGTATTCTGCTTTTAGTGTTACATTAATAAAATAACTCTAACAGTGATAACGGACACCAGGACCACAATTTCCATCATTAAACCACTGCGTTGCCCAGTCTTGACAGTAAGTAGAAAATAACAGGTGCCACCAAGCTTAGGTCAGTAACTGGTGAAAGTGTGACTACGCTCGTTCAACCGAAACCAAACACTGGACTATTACTTATATACATTGTACTATATCTTCACTGTACACAAATCACTGAACTTATTTATTCTGTATACATTCCAACATTAGCTGTATTTGACAAGGTTCTCCACTGCTTGGGTCGGGTGTTCACCACCATTTGAGTGGTTTTAAACATTGGCTTCTGAAACAACATAGTATAAGATGTGCTCTAGCATCTTACATAGCTGCTGTACTCCAGCTGGCCATGGAGTAACAACAGTGACAAGATCCACTATGATGGCCAGTGCCCCTAAATGCAGATTAACTGAGAGGGTTTATGCATAGTAATTATTATATAGTGGTATTATCTCTCACATAATATAATATACTACTGTTTACATAAACTGCATGTGGGAGATAAAATGTTCAGTTTGCCTCTAACAGCCTGATATAATAATGAGAGCCACAGCTTAGGCTATGGTGTGTAAAAACACTAACCACAGACATTTTATCCACCACTTATGGTATCAGGCCGCTGCGTCTGTATACATCATATGTAGCTATATACTAAATATAACAGAGAAAGCTGATTGTTTCTGGAGGATTGCTTCTCAAATCCACACTACACAAACCTGTATCGAGAGAGAAATTGATATGCATGCTCTCTTGAGCACAAAATGTAAACCAGTTACCATTATTTGTCTAAATGTAAAAAATTAATTGATTCAATATTAGTAAATATGAATGTGTGGACAAGTGTTACCAGTCATATTTTTTTCAGTTGTGATGTTAATACTAATCTTTTTAACTTTACTGGTGTATGCAAATTACCAAAATCAAACACACAGAAAGCACACTGTTTTATTTTACATTTATAAACTAAAGCATACCATAAATAAAGCTGAAATATTACTGAATTACTGTTTCCTTCATAAAAAAATGCCCAGAGTTAACATTGCTTCCACAAAGGGTGTAAAACCTTTTCAGCTCTGGAAGACAGTGGCTTGTAGGAACATGCCAAAGCTATAATCTAAATGTTTACAGGGGCCTTTTAATGAACGAAATAGCCTTTACATGACCTTTGCTAAAACCAATGCATCTGTCTACTGACCATGATACCATACAGAATAATGTGTCATTTCATTTTTGAATATATTTCTCCTAAGTTATCAGCAATTAAGAAGCTATGAGAGATAAACCACATGTAGTACAATAAAGGGAAAACATTGTTTGGTTTGTTTGTCTTTAAATTTCAAAAATATATATGGCTAAAATGTGTCAGGAATTTTAAATGATGTTTCAGTTCAGTATAGTAACAAAATAGTGATAAGAAGAGATTGTACTGATTGAACTTTTGACATCCTACTTGCAAGTTTACTGAGCTCATGCACTTTGATAGTCTAAAGAGTCAGATTTTTAGCTATCATTCATGAGTTTGAAATATTTTCTAAGTCAAATACACAAAAAACTAATTTCACAGAAAATAACTATTTGATGTACCGGTAAGCATTGACATTGTATTTAAGCAGGTTTAAGACATTAAAAAGGCTCGTCAGTTGTGTTTATTTATATAATATCACATCAATTTCCTCGGCTGTTCAAGACTCTTTATATCAATCCTAGTCAGACACATTCACACTAAGAAGTTTGGAATGATAGGTTACCATATCACACATCTTTGGAATTTGGAAGGAATCTGGGGTGCCCAGAGTAAACCCATACCTGTGCTATGATACCTGTACTAACAACTAGTCCCGAATTCTTCAATAAAAGTTATCAAGCTGTGTTTATACTTTAATATCTGCTATGTCCTACGTATTCAGATCTTGCTGCAGCGGAAGTTGCTGTTTTATGTCCACAATAAAACATCACATCTGTTTTGACTTTTGCAATTCAGAGGGATCTTTCTAGCCTGGGGCTAGAATGCCACACAGTCATCTCATTCATCACCTAATTTACTTTCCACTGCCCTCACTCCCTCCTTCCTGTCTTTAGTCATCCCAAGACAACTTGTAATTTTAATATGCTGTTAAGTTCAGGTATGTTAATCTTTATATAATCAAATGTTCCATGTTTGATAAGATTTTTTTTCCTAACTTCTTTTAACCACAAACGTGCGTTATTTTCTAGACTATTCTAGACTACATCTCTGTTCTCTTCAACACTTTAAAGCTGCACCAGTTTTTACTGGTTTCACATTAAACTTCATGTTGATCTTTTTAGAATAAAATTGTATTAATTCTTTTGCCTTTACATAATATATTGTAATCTATTGAGTCTGATTCATTGTAAAAAGGTAAAAAGGACGGTGTCCATTAGCTTATTTACTTTTTATGTTTATTTATTGTTAAGAAATCTGGGCCATGTTGACATTTTAGTTGCTGATTACAGAGCTCAGAACAGTCAGAGACATGACAACTACCATTATGCAAAGACAGTCATTTACATTTAAACATTTAACAGACATTCTTATCCAGAGCAACAATCTCAAAAGCATATCATGGCAGATTTTATGAAGTTTCATGGTAGCTTATCTTCATTAATAATTGTTGCCAAATTAACAAGTGCATATGACTGACTAATAGTGTGATTGATGTTATGACATGCTACATGGCAACTCTCATCATTTCTGGTTCTTTAGCGAGAAGCTGGTCTAATTCTCAATAAATATTGCTTATGTCATTTTGCCATACGGTTTGTGCACAACAGGTTTATTGTTTTTTGTAATAGCTTGTATCTGTCAGCTGTAAATATTACTGTATATCATTATTTGTGAATGGGCGTTCTTTTCATAAGATGTACCATAAACCGTAAATACAAGACACAGCAAACATTAACAGGTGACAAAAGATAAAACAGCTTTTAACATTACAAGCTGATAATACATGTGAATCAGTAAGGAATTTGGCCCACTTTTGCTGCCTCGAAAGCCTCCACACTTCTAAGAAGATTTTTCACTTACGTTTGCAATATGGCGGGGCGATCAGGTATTAATGTTTAACTATAAATCCTGATTTACTATAAGTAATCTAATTAAGATGTTAAGTGATGGCACTCAAGGTGAGGGCTCTATGCAAAATAGCCAACTTTTTACATTGGTAAACCATTTCTTTGTGGAATTTCTTGTCACATTGTCCTAATGAGAGTCACTGAAATGTTCAGTACAGGCAATTCTACTGCCTCTGTTTGTCTGTGTAGATTCCATTCCTGTTTACTATATGCTATAAACCTGTTGGCAATGAGTAAAGGAAGAACATAACATAGATCACTAACCAGAAGTTTTGTCCAAAAATTCTGGATATGCAGTGTAGTTAACAGTCATTATCAGTGTTATATGTCGTGACTTTTCTTACCCTTGAATTAATATATAAGGGTAGAGGTGTATTCTTGTATAGATTCCTGATTATTAGGAATAGATTATGTTACTGACGTCTTAAAGCACTTTTGTAAGTCGCTCTGCACAAGTGAGTGTGCTAAATACTCTAAATGTAAATCTAATATTAATTATTTATTTTAAAATCATTTTGAGTGAGTCTGGATTCGAAATACAGTTATGCCCAATCCACTGTCTTGTATAGTCAGTTACATCGGTCCCAGTCAAAAAGAATATAAGAGCTTCCTTACTGTGATACAGTCGATATCCACTGAATAGCTAAGTACATCTCACAGAGTGTGTTGTCTCAGTATGGAGGGAGGCCCATTAAAAGACTTTTCCTGCTGTTTCCCGGTCTGCCCAGCAACTGATCATTCAGGAGATACAGTTTCAGAGCAGGATTGATGTGGTAGCAGGGCCTCAGGCAAGAAACTAGATTAACATTGATGACTTATCAGAACATAGGCCAAGGATAGATGCACATATTTGTGAAATATGGAGTGTATTATATTCAGGATATAACATTTTTTATTGCAGTTTCTCAATACCTTACCACCGAACACTTAAATCAGCCTTATGTTTAGAATGAGCCAAACTGATCTGTCATTTTTAACTTCTGAAAGTATACTCAGGTCTGGTGTAAATTACTTCTTCTCCATATAGGTGGACTGATAAAAGACTGAAAAAAAGATCAAACTGACTGATTATTCACTGCAAACATTTAAACTGCACACAGTAAAACATCACCACAACTTCCCTTTCATGACCATTTGGGCACAAATAAACACTGCGATTTAAAGTGATACAAAGTAGTTAAATAAACTAGCATTTTTTGTTTGCATTCGCATATTCTACTGAAAATTCTATGCTTCCTCAAGGCTGTACAACCTCTGATTTTCTTTCCAGAAAACCTTTTTTTCATTAACGTTTTCTAGATTGTTTAAGGAAGATATTTTGCTTATCTGGCTTGTTGGCTAGAGAACATAATTTATAATTTAACCCTGTCCTGTCATTAGCTCGGTTAAAGAGGAGCCCAGACACCAAAAATACCACCTCATAGGTGAAACTGCTTTAGAGTGCCGTGATCAGACTAGGTTCTGTTTCAAACTGCATGAGGCACAGCTAAATATTGTGCATAAGTACTTAATCAGCAAAAAAGCTTAAGCTAAATATTGTAGAATTTTCTTTCTTTACAGTCTACTGCCTACACAGACATGTACTCTTTTCACAGGTTCTAGAACTTTATCTACTGTTATCTACTGTGTTGGCTGAACCCCGTCTCTCATCTCACAGATTCTGAATTTTCTTTTAATATAATGTATTGCACTGCTGTCACACACACTCAACACTCATATAATAGACAGAGGAAGCCTATTTTCTTATTGGCTGCCTCAGGCCACAGGTACACATCATATGTTATACTGTAGAAATTTATTTTTATCCACTGTTCTCACCACAACCACAGAATCCCCTCTCACATTTTCTAGTACTTTCTAAATGGTTGCATAGCCGCTTCTGTAAAAAAAAAAATGTCAACCAAATCCTAAATATCATGTACATTGTTGAAACTGTTCATTTTTTAAATATTGCACTCAACAAAAGCAATTACAATTTTCTTTTATCATAAACATAGAAATATCTTAACATAAACTATTTTATGACTTCAAAATATAAATTAATCTAGTAGCATTTAAAAACAGTAAATGGTGAGTACACTTGAGTTGATTTTTGCTGTTCTTTTAAATATAGTAAGAATATACGGTATGATCAGCATTGTAAAGAAAAGTTTAGTTTCACGTAGTTTCACATGAACTTGCAACTTACTAGACAGTCATTTTGTTTGTCAGAAGTCTTTTGTGTTATTCTATGCCAGACTGACAGATAATTAATTTTTTTATTTCTTAAGCATGTATCCTGATGTGATGCATTTCATATTATTTAAAACTAAAACTAAATTAAGAATAACTAATGTTAACAAGAGCTACATGGCCACTTAACATGTCAACCAAGCTCCAAAATTTGTTCCAATTATTAAGCAACTGTCACCTTTGTGTGACAAACTGGAACAGAAAAGCTGCTTGGAAGCTGATTAGTGTTAATTAACTTATTTTGCTATCTCTGCATGTAGTCTGTAAAGGATTAGACTGTAGAAAGAGAATAACATGGGATTTAACACATCCCCTGCAGTCGGCAGCAGTTAAATTTCTTTCAAGTTTTAAGTACTTTTTTCGCCTTGCAAAAAGTTGGTAGCACTTGATGTGTGACAGTTTCTAGGCCAAACAGTTTGAAGGTGGATTATGTCTAAATACAAGACTGACTTAAATTAAGTGGTAAGGTATACACCAACAGAGGAAGAAACAGAATTAGGATTGTCAGTTTTATACTTCCATTGCTTGAACTACTCCTCACCATGCATATAAACAAACAACTGGACTATTCAACACTTCTTGTACTCACCACCCACTGCATATGTTACACTGTACAATAATCACTAGACCTCCTTATTCTGTATGTAACAGTTCTATACTGCTCAAAACAAGTAGGGAATACTTAGTAAATAAAAAAATAATAATAATAATAAAATAATAAAATATCCCATAAAAAGAGCAGTGTATATACTATTCCAAATATACTTTTATATTCCAATATACTTTTGGAATATACCAATATAGTGTATATACTAGTCCAATATACTTTTAAATATATTTTGTACATACTATATTTGCACATTGCTACTACTTGTATACTACACTGTATTTGCACTATACTGCTATTTACATTTCTGTTAGATGCTAACTGCATTTCACTGCCATGTACTTGTATTTTGCAATGACAATAATATTAATTTATCTATCTATATCTGCAATTAGCACACTGATTAAAACAAAACATACTGTCACATTGGAAATGCAACAGCTATCTTAAAGACTTAGTTGGAAACAATGTCTTTTTTGTTATTATAACAGATGTAAAGACAGCAACTAATTAATAATTAATTAACTAATTCATATTCTATTTTTATTCAGAATAGTTAATGCACTAGAATCCTAATGCACAGTTAGCACTGTCAGAGAACAGTTCCTGAGTCATCTCATTTCCCAGGGGCAAGCATCTCTTGAAATACACTCAAAATTCTCTGATGCAGAAGGAGAAAAGTCTTCACCTACAGCCACTGTCAATCTCTCTTAAACCACCCTAAATTGTCCCAGGCCTTGGGCAGATGCCGACTACCCTGAAATTAGTAGGGGCAGCACCTTTGAGCTGGCTGGTAGGACAGACGGGGAGGTAAGAAGGAAATCTATTTTATCTGTGTCATGTACCTCCTCTGGGTAGAGTGTAACCTTTGACCTCCAGCTCTGAACAGAGACAGCTTTCATATGTCACTCATTCCTTACTATATTGTCCTTCATTACAAGACACTGAAAGCAATATGACAGAACATAAGAGTCTCCAACAAACTGTAGTGTGTTAAATACTAGAAATATCCTCAAATATGATTTAGACTATATAACGTGGCAGCTGAACATGTACTCAATGCCTGTGCTTGAGTCATCACCTAAGGGCGGCAGTTTGACCTACGACCTCTCAAACAGGAATAATGGCAAGTAACAATAACACAGCGTGAGTCTCCAACCTAAAGTGCCAATCACCCTGATATACATGTCATTTCAGCTTAAGGGAATCTAACAAGATGCAAATGACAGAACACAGTGGTAAGAAAAAAATGCAAGAAAATGAAAACAATAAAATATATGAATAATGAAAGTAATAATGAAATGAGTTTTAGGGCTTCAAACAATAAAACAACACATTGAGCAAAGGAAAGCATCCTGTTTTATCCAGGTCAGGGGTTCTTAAGTCTATCCCAAAATTCACTGGGAACAAGCATGCCCTGAACATGGTACCGGAACACAGAAGGGTAAAGTTTAGTGTATAAAGATAAAGTGAAATTTTCTTTATTTAGTGTGCTACTTTGTGCATGTGTCAAAATCACAAATCTTAAAAAGCATAATATTAAGAGAATAAACTAAAAACATACTGTAATACATGTACATGTGATACTTTTGTTGACCCTCAACAGGGGCATATGCATCTTAAATAGGTTAATTATGTAGAGGGTTTTGATATTTATTAGAGAATGATGAGCCGGACCCAAATAAATACATTTTAAAGAGGGGAGGAATTTTGTGAAATGAATGGCCATCATGACACAAAATACAAATAACATATAGACATATTTGACCCTAATGCAAGCTAGCTTCATTATGTAGAGTAACCTATCTGAAGAAAGTCAGTTTGGTTATTTGGCATTGCCTATTTCTTAGATGAAAAGGTTTATTCAATATGTTAGTTCATTTCTACTGCAACCTATATTTCAGTAACCTTAAAGAATCTGTATGTGGAGAAGAAAATTATTTTTGGCATAATGTCTCTGTTTGTGTGTGTGTGTGTGTGTGTGTGTGTGTGTGTGTGTGTGTGTGTGTGTGTAGATGGGTGTGAGAGAGAGAGAGAGAGAGAGAGAGAAAATGGAGTATCTATGGTTACCTTGCCTTTATTGTCATTTATCTTGAATGCCATGTAAAGTGAGAGTGGGAGGAATGCTTTAAATATAATTTTACATGTAGCGAGAGACAATGAAGGGGTCTTGAATGTTTTAGCATCTCTGTATCTATCGAACTGTTCATCTGCAACGTGTGTTTATTTCACACATTACAGCCTCATTAATGCAGGTTATGATCCCACCCCCTGCCCCCAACCCATGTCCAACAACATCATATATCAACCTTTGTTTCTAATTAAGATTCAGTACTCCAAGAATGGTAGGTTTGTTATTAAAAATAAATGCAAAATTAAACAGGTCTTGCTAGAGACTTGTCCGTAGCCAACACAATACCCACTAATGAAATTTTAGAGCTGTATGTCTAATAGTGAATTAAGGGTGAGAAATGAAGGAGATGGGACACCGGTTCAGAAGTCCCCAAGTGTAAATTAATATGTCCCCCATTACTTGTTTTATAGTAGGAAATCCTGTCCATAAACAGACGCACAGACACACACACACACACACACACAGGCACAACTACTGCTTGTATGGCACTGCAGAAGTCCTGCAATTCCCTGGTGTGTGATAGAAAGTGAACGAATCTCACACACATCTTTTCCTAAATGTCTTCTTCTACATATTAACTGACCGGCTCTTCAAACAGAGTCACCCATGGGGGTCTTAACTATCATTCTCCCCTGCTCTCCTTCTAACAAACATACAGGAAAGACATACACACTCAGTTATTATTAGACACCAAAAGGGAACTGTCTGGATTAGGACCACAAACCCTCCTGTGCTTTTTTCCCATTTAGTTAGTTAATCAAAGCAGGAGCCTATTTAATCCAACAAGCACATATATATTTAATCAATTCAAATAACCTCACAAACTGTGCTTCCAATGAACAGTTAAAAAACAATAAACTTGGTTTAAAATGATTTTGTAATCGTCAAGTTTTAGAACAGAGCTTAATCTAATAAAAATTATGTGGTGGTTTATATAAGGTATGCCAGAGTTAAAGCTGTTCTGTACAGCGGTATCGGCTAACCTTCCTACAAGGTGATGTGCAGCATTTATAGGAAATGTTTAGCTGATGTAACTGTTGTACAAAGGCCATACAAAATGATGAAAGAATATTATATAGTAATATACAAGTCAATATTTTCAACTGTGTTGATCAACTGATCAGTTTCAAAACTTTTTTTGTTCCATAATTCTCAACACATTCTCTGTTGGTAATAGGTTAGGACTACAAGCAGATTAGTCCAATACCTGTACCTACTTTTTTTCACAGCCGTACCTTTTCAATGTGTGTAGCATATGGTTGTAAAATTTTAAGTAGTGTGTACTGTAAAATCTCAATGTATTCTTTGCATTTATGCTGTCATCACACAAGTGTAAATTATATTTTCAAAGGTGACTGACAGAGTCCCATACAATGGCAGGCCCTGGCTTTTGGACTTCAAAGATTAAAATAAGTCTGAATCATGTTTGGTCCATTTCTTCCAAAAAAGATCTGCAATTCTGATTCATCTGGCCGTAATACACATTTCTATCCTGTTATGGTCCATCCCAGACGCCACTGAGGCTAGAAAAGTCAATGCTAGTTTTGCACGTTTAAGCGGCATTTGTGAATGTAACCGTGTATTGTGGTGATTAACAAAAGTTTTCCAAAGTAATCCCTTGTCTATATGCTTATATCAGTACTATTACTAAATGAGGGTTCTTAATGCAGTGATATTTGAGGGACTGGAGGTAACAGGTGGTTAGTTTAGACTTCTTCCTGATTCCTTGATTTGTTTAACAATATTATGCCTTGTAGAGGGGGAAATGTGTAAATCTCTTGCGGTCTTTTTTTGAGGAACATTGTTTTTAAATATTTTAATAATTTGTTGTTAAATTGGATATCACCTGCCCATCTTTGCTCATCAAAAACTAAGCCTTATAAGGCCAATATACAAAAACTATATATATACCTTTGCAAGGAAACATATGTGAACCTTTTGGGATTACTTGGATTTTTGTATAAATTGGTCAATAAATGTGTTCTGATCTTCCTATGTTTACATGGTTTTATTGAACACAACATGTAAACATCCAGAGTGCAAGGTGGAAAAAGTATGTGAACCTTTGGATTTAATAACTGGTGACCACCCCCCCCCCCCCTTTGGCAGCAGTAACCTTAACCAAAAATTTACTGTAGTTGCAGATCAGACCTGCACAATGGTCAGGAGAAATTTTGGACCATTCAATTTTGGACTGTTTCAGTTCAGCAATATCTGGATATCCGGTATGTATTGCTCTCTTGAGGTCATGCCACAGCATCTCAATTGGGTTAAGGTCATATTATTACATATTGTAGAATTGTCAAGAAAAATGTTAGTATGTGCCAGAGATTTCTGTAAGTCTCTGTAAGTAGGTTGGCTGACACCTGGTTTCAATTAGCTCTTAGAAAAGTCATTTGCATAGGGGTTCACATACTTTTTCACCCTGTACTGTTGATGTTTACATGTTGTGTTCAGTAAAACTATTTTTTTCTGTGTGGTATAAGTTTAAGCAGTCTGTGTTTGTCTATTGTTGTGACTTAGATGAAGGTCAGAACACATTTAAGGACCAGTTTTTGCAGAAATCCAAGTAATCACAAAGGGTTCACATACTTTTTCTTGAAACTGTATATATATACTGCTGACAAAATTTAGGGGATATTTCATCTTAAAATATCCCATTTGATTTTTGTGTGCAATATATATTACATATATTTTCTGTACTCGTGGACAGGCTGAGAAACCTGAGTCACAGTGCCTTCGTTTGTCTTATCATCATCTTTTGGTATTTTTTCTCTGTAATGATAAATGCAAAAAGGCGCTTTTATTTTTGTCACAAAAAAGTTATTTTAAATATACTGCTTACATAAAATAGTTATCATAATGAAATATCCCCCAGTTCATTCAATTTAGTATAAATTATATTTTTGTATTGTATTTTTTACAGTTTTAAAGTTACAGTTTAATAAACTTAAGTTTGTGACTTGTGCTTATACAGATGTGAGAAAAACAGTGTTTGTCTGTTACAAGTGTCTTGGATTGCTTTAGATAAAGTATGTGTATCATTCATTTGTAGAACTTACTCGTTTAAGGGGCTGAACTGAACGAACTGGTCTGAACAATTCTGGTTAAAAGCAATTGTAAGCATATGTTTATTATGTATTATTTATGTATTGCTTTTTCATGTCACAAAAATAATTGTTATTTACATAGATATATCACCTCAATATGATTGAAATGAAATTTGAAATGAGAGCAATGTGAGCGCTATGATGCTGTGCCATTGATTTCTTGCTTGGTGCTGTGGGGAGTATATCAATATCTTCAGCTTGAGAATGAAATCAATGCAAGTACACCTCTTCAGGGGTGGTTAACAATGAAGGCATCGCTTTATTAAAAATCCCTTATCCACCTCATCATGTTATCTTCCAGTTGATGTGCAGTAATGGTAGCCCGTGAGCTCCTTGCATGATCAATAGTACAAGTACCTTTCTTCCCTTTCTCTCTTTGCTAAAGTTTTCTGTGCCTCATGTCTTTTTCACTCTATAATCAGTACCTTTTTCTTCATGATGTTTTATTGTTGTAGTAGCACAGGTGCCATCTGATGGAAGCAGAGACGCTTCTTCAAAAATATGGATAGATCATATATATACAACCCCAATTCCAATTAAGTTGGGATGTTGTGTAAAACATAAATAAAAACAGACACTACAAAGACAAGCTATTTAATGTTCAAACAGATAAACTTTCAAGTGCAAATATTTACTCATTTTGAATTTGATGCCTCCAACTTGTTACAAAAAAAGTTAGAACAGGAGCATGTTTACCACTTTCTTACATCACCTTTCCTTTTAACAAAACTTAATAAGCATTTCGGAACTGAGGACACCAAATATACTTACACTATATATACACTTGTTGAAGCTTTGTAGGTGGAATCTTTTCCCATAAGTGCTTTATGTAAAACTTCAGTTGCCTAACTGTTGCTTAGTTGGTCTCCATTGTGTTTTTTTGCACTTATGCACCACACATTTTTAATGGCAGACAGGTCTGGATGGCAGACAGGCAAGTCCAGTACCCGCACTCTTTTACTATGAAGCCACACTGATGTTACACATATAGACTTTGTGTCAGTCCATCTCAGATGAGCTCAGACCCAGAGAAGCCTGTGGCATTTCTGGCTATTGTTGATATATGGCTTTCACTTTGCATGGTAGAGTTTTAGCTTGCACTTGTAGATAGAGCGACGAACTGTGTTCACTGACAAAGTGTTTCTGTGCCCATGTGGTAATATCCATTACCGAATGATGTCGGTTTTCAGTGCCGCCTCAAAGATCAAAGGACATGGGTATTAAATGTTGGTTTTCGGGCCTTGTCGCTTACGTGCAGAGATTTCTTCAGGTTCTCTGAATCTTTTGATGATGGGCTGTAGAAGTCTCTATATTCCTTGCAATTTCACAACGAAGAATGTTGTTATTAAACTGTTGGATTATTTGTTTTGTTGGATAATTTTAGTGAACCAAAGTGGTGAACTTCGGCCTATCTTTACTTGTGCATGACTGAGTCTTTCGGGTTCAATCTTTTGCTGCCACTATCTATATAAACAACGTGTATAAACTAATTTTACATCTGTCTTGTAATAAATGCAATTAAAGGGGCAACCAGAACGCTGTTTAGGAACCCTGGAAGGGGCAATCAACATGCAGTCTACCTGACCCTATTGCTGCCATGGCAACAGATGTCTAGAGATTGTACTGTTATACATGTTGCTAGTTCAGTATTGTGTCCCTAAAATGATGGGCAAGAAGGGATCCATTGCTTAAGAGAAATAGTGACTGCATTTATGGTTTGCATATGATTGAAACTCATCTCTGTATCCTCACTCACTTTCCTGCAGTGAGCAGCATGGTGCCTGCAGCTTCATGTAGTGGTGCTGTCTAATTGCTCCATGCCAACCCTCAGGCCTATTAAAAGGAGTGTGTGACCCCTTTTCTTTCCACCCATTGCATAAACAGATGGCTCCAGCAGGCAATAGGATGCTGTTTAGCTAATTACCAGCTCTGAACACCCATTGAGAGGGCTAGGCTATTGCTGCTCCCCCACACAACATCCCAGATTCTCAGGGTACAAAGGTGACAAATGAGCAAAGGTGAGTCATAAAATGCTACATTTACTCCACTAAAGTAACTTTTTAAATATGAGCATTATCACTCACACCATTCACTTCTATATGGTCAAAGTTGTAAAGACAAACATTACTTTCACTTTAATTTTAAAAGTCACTTGCACTTTTACATCTACAGCATTTTATGATTTTGGCATTCATAATAATTAATGTCATTGCATCTAGTGCATTGCTTAAACTGTAGATACTCTTTCTGCTCTACATGGCATGTTGTTAATCACACTGGCTTAGTTCATCACAAGTTCTTTCTAAATGTGTTATATTTATATTTGTCCCAAAACAAGGTCAAATATATACAATCAATATCTATATTTTCCTAATACAATCTACAATAAAACGCCCTTTTCTTTGCTAGACCAAAATACACTTTTAAAGGGAGAATGTTGTTATGCCCCCAAGTCCTCCACATCTGTGACACCACTGACATTACAGTTGCTGGCTGACATGAAAGAATTTATGGATGGAGCTAGTGATTGAGTGTAGAAGCTCTGTGGCCACATATTGAAAAAGTATTTTCTCTCCAGACTGTCAGAAATAATACCTATAGAACATTCTTCCTATTCCGTTGCCAGAAACTGTGCATGATATAATATTTAGCATTATGTTATTTCATGGTAGTGCTGATTACACTCTGTAATATGTAATACACAACTTATTTATGTAGAGTTAAATTATCATTTGTCATCTATTTACCTCACAGTGTTTTGCACATCATGGCCATCATTAGTGCTTGTTCCATGGCTAAAAACTTTAATTTTGCCTTATCTGAGGATTATTTTCTTTTACTTTTACATTTACTTCAGCTACAGGTAGAGAGTAATGGATTTTGAGTACTTGAGTGAGAAGAGAAAGTTAGGTAATGAAATATGGTCAAGACAAAGATATGAACAGCATGCTTTAAAGAAGGGATGATCTAATCATTATTTTAATCATCTGATTTATCTGAATAATTATCTGATTCTTAAATTAATACAACACTGCATCTGTTTGTAAAAGCTTCTTTAATTTACAATATTTAACACCATATATATTACCATATTATATATATATATATATATATGTATATATATATATATATATATATATACACATATATATATATGTGTGTGTGTGTGTGTGTGTGTGTGTGTGTGTGTGTGTGTGTGTGTGTATGTGTGTATATATTGTACAAAAGCATACAGTGTGCCACTGGTTGTGTTTCTGTAGCACAATATTAAATATTAAATGGGAGCTCCAGAGAGAGGGAGATTACATGTATATGTGGGTCAAATTGCCTTTGAGGGCAACAAATGCAAGAATTTATTCATTGCCTAATGAATGTGACATTTCACTGGTATTTACATGCCATGTGTGTTGTTACTTCTGCATGCTGATCGCTAGGATTAGATTAAATAATGCTTAGCAATTACATATAATCATTCATGCACAAATCTAGCTAACTAGATAACCCAAACTGGCTGACTGCTTATCCCTGCTTCCTAATGTCACACAACTCATTAAATGTGCCACACTGCTACACATACCAATAGAGTCCGTTTGCTGAAAGCAACGGATTAGCTACAGGGTTATAAACATTAATTCATTCTGCAAGGCTTTCGCATATCACTTATTTGTGGGGTTAAATTGTCAGTCAGAGACCAATTTTTTTTTACCTATTACATGTGTAGACTGACACCATTATGACCCTTTGTCCAATCCTGTTGCTTTACTGTTCATTCAACCATGAGGGAAGACAGACGAAGTTAATAAATGTATCCAGCAGCCACATGCTTTGCTGTTTTCTGGTGTCTGTATCCAATGATATGATGGAGGCATGATGAGATTGTGAGAATGTTGCGTCTGTCTGCATCAGATTTTAAAGAAAAATAGTGGAGCTATGTCATAAATGACTGACAGGCTGCTTGTTAAACAATATTTCACAGGCTACCTTCAAGAAACATTAAAGTGCCTTTGACACATGCTTGGACAAATAAATGGCTAAGCTACTAAGCCATAGATTTTGTGATGTGTCACTGGCACAAACCTCTCAGCAGCATGACACTATGATCGCATAGTCATTGTCTGTGAGGGTTTACTCCGTGTACTCCAGTTTCCATCCACAGTCCAAATACATGCGTGTTAGTTTAATTGTTGTTTTTAAAGTGGCCCTTAGTGTGTGACTGTGTTTGTGTGATTTGATAAATTGGCTATGTCCTTGCACTCAGAGTTGCTGAGTTGGCACCGGCTGGCCCACAACCCTGTGTTAATTAAGCCTCATTTACCAAGATTGGTGCTATCAGCTTTAATACCAAAGCCGGGTATACAAAACACTGTGTATCTATTTCTGTTATTGCAGCTTTTAGTAATGCCCAGGTACTGTTTACAGGATAACTATGTCTATCTGAGTCTGCAATTAATTTTCTCTAGGAAAACGTGAGTATAAAGCTGGTATAAAGCTCATTGCTATCCATTCAGACACTGGAATTCAAATGAGGGCAGTGAGGCCTGGAAGCATGCAACTGTAAATGTTTTTTTCCACAAGTCCCATTAATTACAGTCGAGTCCAGTTAATCGGACCACATCAGAGCGCGATCGTGTTGGTCCTATTAACCGGCTGGTCCGATTAAACAAACATGCCCTATGTTACAAGACGAGACGTGCTATGTAACATATTAAATGTATATAAAAACCTTTATTGTGCTATATACACGTATAGCGAACGTACAAACAAGAACTACTGTTGCTTGCAAACTTTGTTCATTGAAAAATAAATTTGCAAAGTTTTTCGAAACGATCTACAACACAATGTATAGGTACTCAGCATGCGAAGCATAATACTGTAAAAAACAAGTT
>JAVSBV010129428.1:0-17745 GCA_033117975.1 Parotocinclus spilosoma
ACCTGTGTTAGGCTAAACACAGTGGCCCTGCGTGTGTGTGTGTGTGTGTGTGTGTGTGTGTGTATATAAAAACCTATAATGGCTCTACAACTTACCCCCAAAATAAACAACCATAATAACAGATCTACTCTACACTGCTTACAAAAATTAGGGAATATATATAATTTTGAACAGCCACAGGATGTGGATGGGCCGCGTTGACCTTGTCTACGCACCACAAAGGTCACATTGATTTGCATCATAGTTAAGCAGACTAAATAACACTGAAGAAATCTTAAATAAAATGAACAACTGAATGCTCAAGTAAGAAAAAAAAATAACAACCTGATATTTACCATTACATACATGACGTTTTATTGCATGACCTCTAAGAGGATATTATTACGTTAAAAATGGTTTTATACAAATTTTACAATTTACTGGCATAACTTTAAGGCCTCGTTCAACTTCATTAAAAACAATATAAATGTTATGTGACTACAATGCATTTTAAATAGTTTGCATATAGTTAAATATTGTCTTATGGACCATCTAACGATTTTGGACTCTTAAACACAAAATAGCTACATTAAATCGGATTGTAATGCATGAAAGGTGTGTTTAAAGAAAACTGAAAATGTAGAATAAGGACTGTTGTTAAGTAGATACGGTACTGAACTACTGAATCCCCGAGCAAGGCCATTAACCCACAAATTGTTCGGATTGTAAGATGATATCAGTTATAAGTCGCTCTGCATAAGGGTAAATGGTTTAATAAATATTAAATATAAATAAATATTAGGAAGGGAATACATTAGGTTTTAAAAACACTAAATGCTTCGAGTTTGTATTGAAGTGAAACGACAAATTCGAAACAACCACATAACTGCAAATAGCATACTCTTGCTTGTATTTGTGCTGTTTACATTACTCGTAGCATATTTGCACACACAATTTTACACACTGTACATGTATTTGTACAAAATAAAACACCTCTTAATAGGGAATCTCCGACTTGGCTGCGTTAGTGAATTATTTGCACAACCAACTGGCCGGCTAGTATGCCAATGGCTACAATTCCAAATGGCTCTATACTACTTACGTAGTGTACTACCTAGAGCGCGGAAACAGTTTAGTCCTACCCTGAGTAGTGCCCTTACATAGTGACTATAGAAATATTTGGAATTCGACCCATGACTTTGAGTTACGCTAGCAACACACGTGAACGTCCACCGAATTCAGTTAAACACAATGTAAATAAACACAATTCGTAGACGTAAATAATCGAATAACCAAGCTTCCAAACCCTGTTTCGTGTCGATCCTGTGGGTAGTGTTGAAATAGCAGCTGTATTCGACTGTTTAAAGAAACACGTCGTTAGACGACCAGGAACCCCTCTGCTCCTGAGCGCAGCCATATTGTTACAAGAGACAGACGGCGGGTCTGACAGGACAAACTATGTTAGACGTTTTGAGTTTATGAGTTTGGGGTCCCTGTAGTCCCCTGTTAAAAGAAACATGTCGTTTAAAAAACAAGACCATCTCTGCAAAGCTGTTAATATTCATATATTCATATATTAACATTTTGCATTCGCCCCTGCATCTCTCATTTCTCTCATTTCATCTCTCATTTCTGCATCTAGAATTATTGTCGAAGCATATAATTTACTTGAATGCAGAGAGAATGCAAAGTTAAATCCTACTTATGAGATCTTATAGTAGTCAATAATTCAGTACATTATACCCCATAATGGTTCACAGTGGGCGGCTTAATTGATAACTAATTATTCTGCAAATAATAGAGGCATTGTTGGCTAGGTCCATGTAATATTATAGACACGTCAGCCATGACAGACCCTCAATATTGAAGCCCGTCAGAAATTCTGGGAGCATCTCATCCTCTCCACAGGACTTGCCACTGTGGAGCTTTGCAAACTAATTCAGTGAATTGGGCCCTGAACATCTCTGGCCCCACCATGTGCCTTCCAACGTCCAACAATTCTCACCATCATTGCCAAGTTCTCTGCCAACAGCCGGCCTTTTTATCGCTGACCTTCTGTATGTGCTGAACTGGACACAGTTTGTATACTGTGCTATAATTTACTGAAATACTTTGAGATAACATATTTCTGATTTTCATGCGTTATGAAAAGAAAAACAAATAATTTATAATATTTATAATTGTATATACGTTATATGGAAGTAAATGGGAGTAAATGTATCAAATGGGACGGTCTGATGAGTGTTACTTAAGCTTTATACTTTAGGATCAAGTTTTATGGATTGAAAAAATAGCAGCAGTTTGTTTTTCCGTAACTGAACCGTTTGCGAGTCAGTTTTATTATGTGGAATCGACTCCAAAGCTTTACGAATCATTTTCGATGCTTGAATCGTAATTTGGGCACGTTTTGAAGACGACCAGGTTGAGGAACCTCTCTGCTCGTCACATATGGTTATTTTTCCGAGTAACTGGTATCTGAACTGGAAAATCAAACGTTTTTAATTTGTAAGTATTTGCGGTATTTGTAAAATGGCAAACCCTGCGGGAATGGACAGATACACCGAAGATGCAGCACCTATTTTGGGGTTCCAACACCTGCGTAAGTAAACAAGTTTACTTATGTACTACGTGGTTATTTTAAAGACTTCGGCTATTAAAGTAAAGCGGGGATTAATGTTAGGTCAAGCATTGGATTATCAAATAGCTATAAAAATAAAGGAAAAGAAACAGAAAGTAAACACATCCGGAAGCACTAAAATAATTCGCGACAAACTATAACATTTCTGTCACTTGCATAAAATGTAATTAAACTGAACAATTCTGTTTGGTGTTCTGGATGTGTTTGGGAATTTGTAAACAGATTTGGTCCCTTTACCCTGTCAGTTTGTATACTGATAACACGAGCAGGCCACTTTATTAGGTACACCAGTTCAACAACTCGTATATATGAAATACTGCATGTAGCTGAGTAAAGTTAAGTCCTTTATACACATATCTAATCTGCTACACAAGTGTTTTACACAAGTGTTCTCATCTTGTGATAGCTACTTTCAGAAGGATAATGCACCATGTCTCAAAGTTATTTTTTGAACATAAATGAGTTCACTTTAATCAAATGATCTCCTCAGTCACCAGTCCTCATTCGAACAGAGAACTTTTGGAATGTGCTGAAACGGGAGACTGGCATCAGGGCTGTACAGGCAACACATTCACTATCATTCACTATCCATCGCATTCACTATCCATCGCATTCACTATCCATCGCATTCACTATCATTCACTATCCATCGCATTCACTATCATTCACTATCCATCGCATTCACTATCATTCACTATCCATCACACTTACTAACAATCACATTCAATATACATCACTATCAATCACATTCACTATTAGTCACATTCACTATCATTCACTATCAATCAATTTCACTATCAATCACATTCACTATTAGTCACATTCACTATCATTCTCTAATAAATGATTCCAATACCTTATTCAATCTATACCAGGAAAAATTATGTCATTTCTAAAGGCAAAATTAGATTCAACCTGGTACTTACTATGTGTACCTAATCCAGTGGCCTTTGAATGTTTGTGTAAGGTAAACACCAAATTGTATACTCCAAAAAGAGTAGAGAATTCTACTTAATTTATGCAAATCCTGATTGAAAATGTGTGATGTCCACAGCAATGGAAATGAGACTATTTCTATCTTAAACGATTGTTTCTGAACTATATTTGAGTTATAAGTTTAATGAATAACCCATATACCATCTCTCACATTTTACTTGTTTAAATAATTTAAGAAATCTCAACAAGTGGACTGAAGGGGACTTCACATGGTTCACCTGGACAAGCTGGTAAGAGCTTTACAGAGATTCAGCATGAACTTAAGCAGTCTTACCAAAGTCTATATAATAAGAATATATTTATCACATTTTAAAATAATTTAGCTAATATTAATTCATTTTATTAGCTCTGCCATGCGGTCATAGAATGCCGTCAGACTACTTGATTTCATGGTGCAAACACAATCTGCTACAGGTATGTCCATTCTGAATAGTTTTACTGAATATGACAGCAGCTAAAAGTATAGAAATTTGGTAAAGGTACAGGAGTTCTTCAATTAAAATACGTTGTTTGTTTCATATTTTATTGCTTGAATAAATGAAAAAGGATAACCCCAATAAAAAGAAGAACCCCAATATATTATACCAATATATTATATTATATTATACATATATACAGTCAAGTGAATGGCAATTTAGAGTAATCAATTAACCCAACATGCATGTCTTTGAACTGTGGGGGGAAACCGGAGTACCCGGAATATACCCACACACAGGGAGGACAACATATTGAACTGAATGTAAATAAAATATTGGACCAAATATGAAGCACTTGATCTAAATGTTTTTTTTTCTATGACTAAGTACAGTATATATACAGTATATGTAATGCCAAAACCAAATCACTCTGTGCAAGGATTCCGATCACAAAACAACAAACATAATGTAGTGTTTTTAATGATGTATCAGAACGTAACTGACTTGTTAATGGTTTACAGTAGCAGATATATGTTAAACTAAAGTTTGTTTGGTACTATATGCTGTTGTATTATTTCTACACTCATTGACCACTTTATTAGGTACACCTGCGTTGTTCTTACCTCTCGAGATTTGGTCCATATTGGTATGGTAGCATCACACAGCTGCTGTCAGCTGCACATCCACAATGCGAATTTTCAGTACCATCACATCTCAAAGCTGCTCTATTGGATAGAGATCTGGTGACTGTGGAGGCTGTTTAAGTACAGTAAACTAATTGTCAAATTTAAGAAACGAGCTTGAAATCATTTGAACTTTGTGTAACAGGTAAATATACTGCTCACAAAAGCTAGGAGATATTTAAAAATGATAATAATCGATTCATCATTTTTGTGAGCGGTGTAGTAAGTAGTAGCTAACTTTGGCATGTGCAAAGTCACTGAAATCACCTTTCTTCGCCCTTCTGATGCTCAGTTTGAAAGTCAGCAGGTCATCTTGGCCATGTCTACATCTCTAATTGTAAATGGTGTACCTGATAAAGTGGCCGTTGAGTGCATGTGTCTAATTCTCATGTGTACTGCTGCTGTTTTTTTAGAAAACGACTAAATTCACTTGCCCAAGATTTGATGAGGGAAGAAAGAGCTTATGTGGTGCAAGATTTTCGTATCAGGTGTTGTGTTGTTTAGTGACACTGACTTCCAGACAAAAGGAATGGTTTGAAGAGAAACTTGGTGCTTTAGCAGCTGCAAAGTACTGTGACTATAAAGCCGTAAGCTTGCTTTTTTGTCTCCCCAAATAAATGTTACTTAAATATTTATATAAAATAGTGTGGAATTGAAAGTCATTTTGTATAGAAGGTTAGGTTAGTTTCCTTTAAAGTGTATGTGATTGGTTTCTATGTTACTTTCAACTTAATCTCACAGGTTTTTGGTTAGTTTTCTGATCACTTAATCAAATGTTTTTAGTGTCCAGGATGCCAGTCCTATGTGGAAAGAGCTAACCCGAAGAACCTGTGTGTCCGCTGCACCATCTGCAGTGTCCAGAAAAAAGATATCTATGAGTTCTGTTGGAACTGCTTAAGGAAATGGAAGGGACCAGCTCCCAGTGCTGTACAATGTGGATACAGTGACTGTGGGAAGAAACAGGTACCACCATCTAAAAAATCAAGTAGTAGAAACCAATGTAATTCTGAACCAAACTGAATCTGTACTGCAGTTATCTAGACACGCCTTTTTGTTCTTAATACGTTTAGGTTTCTCAGTCAAAGGTCAGTTTGTTAAAACTGTGCACACCTGAATTCAAGAAAAAGAAAGCTCAATCAGAACAGGTATAAACGTTTAACTATAATTATATAGCATTTATGTCTAGCATGGTGACAATCCTCGTTTTGTTTTCTTTCATACCCAGATTTATTTTACAATGGAGAACTCCACTAACCGGAAGCGACTGGCTCTGATTATTAACAACATTGAATTCAGAAGCAAGGAGCTTCACCGATATGGAGCAGAGAAAGATGAAGGAAGTATGAAGATTCTGCTTCAAGGCTTAGGCTATGATGTTATCATACTTAATGACCTGACTGCAGAGGTATGTGTATTAAATCACCTTGATCACCTTGACCAAACGGTCTGTCAGATGCCTTGTAGACGTAGCTGAACACATCACTGCAGTGGTGTTTTAGCAAATATTTAACACCATCTTGCTGGCTAGGCCTCGAATCGATGCCAATTTGGAGTGACCGAATGACCTAACACTCATGTCTTTGGACTGTGGGAGGAAACCGGAGTACCCGGAGTAAACCCACATAGATACTGGGAGAACATACAGACTCTCTATCATCCACCTTCTTGCTGTGAGGCAGTGATGCGACCCATCGAGCCACCCTGCCCCCTGTGTATTAAATTAATATATAAAAACAATTTATTATAACATTTATTAAAACAATAACTCTCATAGTGTTCAACAACTCGCTAATACATAACAGGCCAGCAACTCAATGCATTTGAACATGTAGACATGGTCAAGACCCCCTTCTAAAGTTCAAACCGAGCGTCAGAACTGCTGGTCTACTGCAATTTTCACACACAACTATCTGTAGGGTTTACAGAGAATGGTCTGGAAAAAAGAAAATGTCAAGTGAGCAGCTGTTCTTTGGGTAAAAATACCTTGCAGATGCCAGTGTTCAGAGGAAACTGACCAGACCGGTTTGACAGAAAGGCAGCATTAACTTCAATAACCACTTTTTAAAGCTGATACATGCTGAATGTTTTATCATTTCGGTGCTTTCAGTCACAAAACCCAATCAGTCTGTCAGACACTGGCCACTTGTGGTTCTTTCTAACACCAGAGCCTTCCTGGTCTTTTCCACATAGAGACCAATATAGTGTCATGGTACAGCACCATTGCCTGAGACTGAACTAAATAAGTTTATGGAACTGTGTTTTAAGTTGGCACAAGATAATTGAAAATGGTGTGGCACTGGGAATCACCAAGTTTAAATTTTACATGACTATCTTGGGAATGGGAGGATGGGTCTGTGCAAATTTTAGAGTGAGTGACACAGTATACACTTAAGTTATCTGGACTTAATTATTTTTATGAAACTCGGCCCTAAGCAGCTGAGGGTTAAGAGTCTTGTGTAAGGGCCCAACAGTAATAGATTGTTTTTGAATGAGTGAATGAACCAGAGTCTGTAGGTATCCTTCTGTCTGCTACTTATAAGCAATAAGGCCATAAGTAGAAAAACGTCCAGGGTTATACCTGTTTTTTAATTGCAGGGCATGGACGCGGCCGTTAGAGACTTCTCACACCGCAGTGAACACAGATATTCAGACAGCACCTTTATTGTCATGATGTCCCATGGAGGACCTGATGGAATTTATGGAATTTATTCTGATGACAACGAAGAGGATGTTTTTTCAGTGGACAAAGTCTTCGACTACCTTAACACCGAGAACTGCCCTAATCTAACAGACAAGCCGAAAATAATTCTTACTCAGGCCTGCAGAGGAGGTATGGAAAAAGGCTTTAAATTAAAAAAAAGATTGTATTGTTTACTATCATTATAACACAACATTATTCCATGATCAGTATTTTATGATGGGTTATGATAGTGGATAGAACTCATACTGAACATTATTCTTCAGATAAGGACGGTAACGTGTGGGTTGCTGATGCTAGAGGACCCAAGAAAGGACGATCACAGCCTCGTGAAAAAGATTTTGGTTGCCTTAGATCCTGCACGCCAGGTTCAGCATTCCGTCGATTTCAGTCTAACATTAAACTGCTGTGCTTTTATTCTGTATTTCTATCTTAGGACATTGTAACCCTTACATGTTTTTCACATGTTGTTGTTTTCTTGTGTTAACTGTTCATTGTAGAAACTGTGTCCTTCAGGAATCCTGACACTGGTTCAGCATTCATTCAGAATCTGGTGCACATCTTTAATGAACACGCGCATGAGAACGAAATCATGGAGCTCTTTAGAAAGGCATGTGTGTTAAGCTACACTTTTTTTCAAAAAGTATTTTATAGGATTAAATGAGGGCACATAATAATTTCTAATTCTTCCTTCTCAATGTAGGTTTTATATGTGTTCGAACAGAAGTTTCCCAAACAAATGCCATGCTTGGAGAGAACCACTCTTGTTAAGAAATTCTACCTATTTCCTGGACTTTGAAAAAGAAAAAGGTTGTTGCCACTTCAACGAACAAATATGTTTACTAGAAGCAGTTACTGCACTGGAAAGTATCAAATATAATTTGTAATATTTATATCCCCTGTTATTTCCTTGTAAGAGTTATATATGATCTGCTCACAAAAACATATTTATATGCTTTTAAAATTAAATATCCTCTTATGAAATATCATCTCATTTTTGTGAGCAGTGTATATTAAAACAATTTTTGTGAAATATTTTAGTAACAAATGATTGAGGACTCAATAAAAGGATTCATTCTACATATATGTGTTGTCATTTATTTGCAGTTCAACAACATTTGACAAAAGGTTTTCCAGTTTAAACAATAAGTCTTACTTTAAAATTAAAACAATGATATTGGTATTTCAGGTCAGGCCTCGTACCATGATCTCTGTAAAACTATTTACTATCTTATGTCAACTCAAATTCACCATTGCTCACTGACAGGAAATTGCAGCATTGGAGCAAATGCAGTACTTGGTTTCAGATGCTCACACTTTTTAAGTGCATCATTGTCTCAGTATGATAGTACTGCAGTGGCTCAGTGGTAAAGGCTCTTCACATCTAATCAGAAGCACATAAGCTCAATCCCAACATTATAAAGATGAACCTAAAAACATACACTTTTTACATTTTACACTCTTTATTACTACCATTAAAATTTAATTCTGTTTGTTACCGTTACTGTACAGTAGTATGCAAAGCTCTTAGGCCACCATTAGATTTCCTGTTTTAACAAAGGTAAGCATATTTTGGATGACTGGACCCAAAATGTATCACTCCATAATACTACCTTCCACTGATTTTCATTTTGTTCTTTGTGAGTTTTAGCATAACGTAGCCCTTTTCCCTCCGCCCCCCTTCTCCAAAAAAAAAATAGTGGTTTATTGACTGCTACCCTCCAAAAGACCTTTTTATTTATCAAGCATCTTCGAATTGTAGGAGGATCAGCTTGGCTTCCTTGCTTAGGTGCAAGGAGAGGTCACACAGAATACTTTATACATAGAAGCTGTTTTTGTACTGCATACAAATGTGCTGTATTTTCTGGTTTTATTCTAATAAAGAGAACTAATGGTAACTGATTTATATACAGTTGCTAAAACAATGGTATCTCTAATCTAATGATGTTCCTTTTGCACAGTATATATGTATTTTTATGCTTAAGACAATTTACCAACATGACACAAAGGCAACTATAAAACCTTTATGACTCGGAAGGCCAGGCCAAAAAAGGAAAGCTAGAAATGCTACTAGGAAACTGACTGGCTATAAAATAGGAAATAGGATTTCATTAGAATCAGAAAATATCAAAAAATGTGTGCAGTTTTAAAGAACTGGGAAAAAGTATTTAATGTGACCTCCCCTTACGTGTCAGCAATAGCAGCATCTGGCAGCTTCAATGGAATGCCAAGCTATCCAATGAATAGTAGTTGGACCTATCTACAGTCCAAAGAATCTTTATCAGGAAAGGTCTTTTGGAAAGGAAACACAGATTGAAAAGGCTAAAGATATGATAAAGCCCACAAAAACTGGAATGCATGTATTATAGATATTATAGAGTGATAAATTTAAGTTAGAACATTTGGGTCAAATCATCGAAAAATTTGTTATATTTGTTAATATATATTAAACCATTGCTGAAGTAACAAATTGAAGGGTGGCCTCAGACATGAACAGTACTATACAGTATTTCATTTCACTTTAAAATGTACAATTTTAGACTCCCAAAATTATTGTGTTTGAAGAAATTAGCGAATTTTGAGGCATATATTCACACAGTGATCTGTTTTAAGGATGACGTTTTAAATGCCCTCCAAATTACAAAACACACAATGCAAAATTCAACACAATACAAAACATGAATCCTGTTTGGCTTAAGCAACCATTTCCTTTGGGTCAGATTGTCCATTAGACTTGACTTTTCTCTTTCTGTGAACAAACATAAACATTTAACAGTTAACATGCTTAATATATTTTGGTTTGTATAATACAGAGTCTATGGAAAATCATAATCTTATATTTTTGTCCAATTATACCTTACAATTTAAAATAAATACAGCCTAATGTTTTACAGCTTTATACATTATAACCCTCAACCTCAGAGATGCACCAACACTAACCACCACTGCAGGAACAAGGTTTAAGTCCAGGCAGTGTCTTACCAACCAGGTCGTGGATCAAACGCAGACCCGATTGGCTATGTTTAAGGGAGGAGAGGCTGGTCAGGGTACCATCACCCACTGTAATACCCAGCCCTGTTAGGTACCCTGTCCAGGGCATACTTATGCCTGTTCCCTGTGGATAGGCCTTGACTCTTATCAGGAAAACTGGGGGTTAGAGCATAAATATACCCATCAAAGTGAAGTAAGATATTCTGGTCAGTTGTTAATACGTAATTAGTCAAATGTATGGTTTGAATTTTAAAATGTGGGTATAACCAATCACCTTCTATTATTCAGAGCATTATTAAGAAGGAGAAACTGTATGGCAGCAACAATATCTTACATAGACTGGGTTGTCCCTCTCATCTGGATAAGCAAGCCAGGGGGACATTAATGAGAAACGTTACCAATAAGCCAGTTACTTTTTTTTACAGTGTACATTATTTCCATGTTCAGCCCCACCATAGATTTAGCGCAACTAAACAATGCAGAGGCTAAAAAACAGAATGGAGAATGTTTTTGACTGGTCAAGTCAGAAGCCTGAAATACAATATCTTACATAAGTGAGTATACCACTCACAGTTTTGTAAAAATTAGGGAATTTGTCATTATGGGATATTTCGGTTTGAAGTATCCCCTCATTTTTGTGAGCAGTGTATTTTATTATATCTTTTCATGGGCCAACGCTGAATATATGACACCTCGAAACAATGTAAGGTAGTCAGTCTACAGTCTTTATTTGTTGTGCCCTCTAAATAACACACATTAATATCTAAACCACTGGCAACAAAAGTTATAAATCTCCCCTCCCCAAATGGAAAATGGCTGAATTCAATTCCTTCTGCATTATTAAGAAAATTAGAATTTATATGTCTGAGCCAAGTGTATTATTTTCACAGTAGCAGAAATACATGCCTGACAGAAGTTGCAATAGTTATTTAGGTAAGGATCTAACCAAATTTATACTTACTTTTCTTGTACATGAGTAAGCAGGCCAACCGTGAACTGCGAAAAAAGTTCATTAAGACAGAGGGTTAGCTGAAGTTAGTTGCAATATTTTATCTAACAATTAGAAGAAAGGAAGTATTGAGTATACTATACTCACTGATGGAGAGACGCCACAGAGTCCTGTTTGGATAAAATCCCACATCAGCATATTTTGCATGTAACATATATCATTAAATAAATAAATAGCAAAAAGGCAACAACAAAAAAAAGCCTGTGACTTGCAACACGATTATCTGTGTCAGAGTTAGTTTGTGATGAACTGACTTATATCTGTGCCCTGTATGCTCCAGAATGGGTGTTTGTTAAAATGTGAGAAAATAAAAATAACCAGGAATCCCTTTTACCTTTGTAACTGAAGAGTCATCAAAACAATACCACTCATCATCCACAAAGGATTTGATGAGCGCATTGTAGTGCCCTCCACTTCGTCCACCTCTGTGGTTAATTACTGCGTACAGATCATAGTCACTATTCTCAGTGTTCTGGAAGGAAAATATAAACTGGTTCATAAGATTAAGATGTAAACACAAGAATTTGTAAGTACAGGGGTTGGACAATGAAACTGAAACACCTATTATGTTAGTGTGGGAGGTTTCATGGCTAAATTGGACCAGCCTGGTGGCCAATCCCTCTGACCACTGTGCAGGACTTGTATATGTCCTTCACAAGACGAAATGACGCTGTATTGGCCGCAAAAGGAGGCCCTACACCATACTAATAAATTATTTAGGTCTAAAACCAGGTGTTTCAGTTTCATTGTCCAACCCCTGTATATAAAATGGTAATGAACTTGTGAAATAAATAAGTGCATTTTTAGGAACCTTAGACTGATCTGGTATTGGGTGGATAAATGCGCTCATGGGTAGCCTGTGAGGAATATCCATACGACAGTTATTCTTCACCAGGCTCATCTGCTCATAGCTGAACTCAAACCTTTTCAGGTACAGAGTCAGGATAGGAGGAAACTCTTCAATTCGATTCCACTATAGATTTAAAAAAGTCAGGGCACATAAAAAAGATGTAATAAGGAACAAAAAGTGGTTCGCTAATTCTAATGCTTCTTTACATTGGCATATAATTAATTTGAACAAGCACGTACGCCTTAGTAGACATTTAGTGAAGTACTCACAGTCTTTGTCTCAGTTTTCTTGTCACACTTCTCGCAGTACAGCCAGTTGTCTTCATCTAAGGTTGAGGTTTTAAAAAAGGCTTTTAACCCTTTTTCCTGCATTAATAAGCACTATTTAATTGACACACAATAATGCTGTTATTAGTAATTAGAGAAAGTACAGGAAGGTCTTTTTACCACGTTGTAAACGTCATTTTGTCCGACTTCTATGGACAGAGGAATTGTAATGAATGGACACTTTTCCTGGAATTCAGGGTGATGTACACATTGTGTGTTGTTGCTCATTTTCCCTTCAAATACCTGGAAATTAAGAAAAATTATAGTCAGTAATGTGCAGCTACAGTCTCCTTCAGCTTTTAAGGGAAACACATACAAAGCTTGAGGACACCCCTTCCAATGATTGAGCTCTGCTGTTTCAACAACACTCACTTGGAACACATTCATAATATAAAGCATACACAAAACTGACAGTAGGAGTGAGGAACTGATACCCCAATGAGACACATTTCCTTGTTTCCGCTGCCAACCAGTCAGTTCATCGACTTTATGCCCTGTTGTCAAACAAAGTTCATATAGATCTGATTTGATTAAGGACTTGGCTGCGTTTCACAGAACCTTGACCTTCAAAATGCACTGGAATGGCAAAAGTGAGCTAAAGATTATTGTCTGCTATCAGAAGCACACTCAGAGTAGTTTCACTTTTCCTTATCCACAGCTGAGGGAGAAAATAACAAGCTCATAAAGGACCATAAAATATTTCATTCTCCACAGCAAATCTGAGCATTAGTTGTTAAGTAGGTGAATCATTCCAGGTATACACATTGGTAGGAAACATTATTCACTGGCAGGTGACACTGTCCTTTTAAAGTCAAGATAATGTAAGTACATCATACTTACTTGTAAGACACAACAGTACTGGGGCAATTAATATCAACCAATTAACCTAGCACATCTCTTATGAATTTCGGTGGACTCTAAGGTCAATATTGTACTGGTGATGCTCGATCTGATTATATATTGACTTAGGTATTCCCAACCTTCTGATCCAAATAATTTCCAAATTCTCTGATTTCTGGTAATTATTTATATCCAGGCGAAATACAGTGGTAAAGTTGTCCCTGTGCAGTGGTGGTAACATGTTTCTAGGTGAGCAAGCTACTGACACTAAACTCTTAAAAACTGAAATTCTGGGCAATAAACCTACCCTGGATCCTGGTGGCCCGACTGCTTTTATAATTTTCTGGTAGTACTCCACTGCATCTTGCTGTTCATTAACTGAAAATAGAACAACAAAATATATTAATTCATTCATTAATCTCTAGTACCTGCTTATTCCAATTCAGATTTGGTGGATCACAAAATAAGACAAAAACACAAGTGTGCACTCACAAATACTAAAAATAACTTACCATTTCTGATGCCCAAACATTTAGTTATCCCTTCAGTTGTACCCACACTGCTGTCTAGTTTTTGAAAGAGGTTTTGAAGTTCTTGAAGAAGAGAAACATTGATCCCTGATCCCTGATCTGAATCCTGCTCAAAACTAACATCAAACAAAATGATATTATTAAAATTCATATTCAAGTTCAAAGTCCATCATGTTAATATTACATAATGCAGTACATACACACGGTAGTAGACCACAAACCTGGATGTTGTCCATCCACTGAGACTATACAACCATGTAAATTGATGGAGTGACTTTCAGCACTTAAAAATGGAGTGCAGAAGAATTCAGGCAGACGATATTTTCTTAAACTTTAGAAAAGGAAACAGCACCATTTTGCATTTTAACCCCACTTACCCCACTTGCCTTTTCTCGTAATTAACATGTCACAGGCAAGTATGTACCCTGTACAGAGCACCAGGGAATTAACTACCTCACCTCTCACAGACACACCCATTCATATTTTAAACCGTGTCACCTCCACACTACCTACAGAAAAATATAAAATAGTAATACTTACTTTTTTACTTCTTTTCGAAATCTTTCAGTCATGTAGAGACTCTGAAGCACTGTGTTCAGATAGCAGGTTGCACCTTGATTTTTCAAGCCATTGTATTGTTTTCTATCAGGTCTAAGTAAAAGAAACCACACTAAATAAGTGGTTTAACAAATGTTCAGATGGCATACACTATTGGAATTATTTCCTGTACTCAAGTCCCGAAGGTATAACTCTACAAGATCTACAAGAAACAACATTATTTACACCAAAAACCTGAAACATATTACAAATAATAAATGGTTGAAACAATTGGTGACTTAAAAAACAAAGAGCAATAGCACCACAGACTCAAATGTTCCTCCACCTTAGCATCACTCAACTTGTCTTTGTCAAGAAACCAGTCCCACCATGCCCGGGCCACACCAGAGTGCAATGACGATGTGCCTCCAAAAACTTACCGCTGAGGACTCATTATCTTAAATCTATTTCATTTTATTCTTTAATTTAATTGTTAATTTAATTGTTACATTAATGTTATTATTTACTTAATTTTACTATTAATACAAACTTAACTACTTCAGTTAAAATCTAGGCCACCCATCTAAGACCCTTTTTGAGTCTTATTCCTCCCAAGGTTTCTTCCTTCTACTTTCAAGAAGTTTTTCCATTCCACCGTCACCCTAAACTTGCTCAATCTGGGATTGGCTTTTTAAGATAATATAAGATTGTAAAGCTGCTTTGAGACAATGCTTCATTGTAAAAATCACTACATCAATACATTTGACTGGACTGGACTATTGGTATGCAGCATAAACAAATATAATGTAATATATATTCGAAAAACAGTCCCTTATATCAAATGAATGGAAATGAAATGAAACTAAAATGTCACGTTTGGTACAGAACTTGGGACTTGGTGGGCTTTGGGGGTTTCATATTTCCCACCTTCATATATCTAAAATTCTTCTATAGTCATTATTCATTTTGAGTTTGATTAAAGTTTGGTTTACACACATCGATCTTTCTTTAAAACAGCAGTCCCTGTGCACCTTTATAACGCAAGCTTCCAATTGAATGTATTGACGTTTACTCGTTAGTTTACAAAACTGCAAATTACAAGTTTATTTTGTATTTACACAGTGTATAATGTTTGTCCGCGTCTTTCAATACCGATGGGAGAACAAATTAGCACGTTTGTTTAATATGTTTTTGTTATACATGTTTTGTGCTCTGTTCTCCAGCACAGTGTCTCTGTACAGGAGTAGCCTACTGACTACAAAAGTCTGTGACCGGCGCCGTGTTCTTACCTTCGTCCAGGCATGAAGAGAAGACTAGAACAATTCCCCATAGTACAGCTCAAACTCAGAACACTGTGCCAAGAACGTTTTAAGATTTTGGAGATTTAAACCGTCAAGCAAACCAAAGCAAAGCTCGTAATGAATTAGTTTTGCTTTCGTTTATGGTCTCCGCCAGCTGCATTTCTTTACATTTGTTTCCTGTAAACGCTGCTTTAGCTAGCTAGCATAGTGGGTTACAATTACTGGTAGCGTTAGCATTTAACACGGCCAGATCCATAGGAATATACAATATCTCACAAAAGTGAGTTCATCTTTTAATGGGACAATAGTGACGATATAATACTTTGATACAATGTAAAGTAGTCAGTCTACAGCTTGTATAACAGTTTAAATTTGCTTTACCCCCAAAATAACGCAACACACAACCATTAATGTCTAAACCACTGGCAACAAAAGTGAGTAGGGGAGACTGGGTATGGTTGTAACACGGGGAGAGTTGTAATATCACCAGTTCCACCAGTAAGAGATAAAATAGGAGTTTGATTATAATTCCAGTGTTTAGAGAATCACTTTCCTATACCACATGGTGAATTTCAAGGCTCTAAATAGCTATATACTGATATTCTGCAGAAACATAACACATTTTGAGATAAGAAAATAATTTTTCGATCAAGATTATTTTTTATTTAGTACTTCCACTTTTTGCGGTTTAAATTTCATGACTTAGAATAAATAACAGCTGATCAGATACTTTTAGACAAATGACCAAATCACCATCAAAATCCACAGTAGAACTGTGAAATAATATATGACTCCAGACCTAACCCTATTGAGTATCTGTGGAAGAACACAAGGTCTCTAAATCCATTAGCTTTGTGATGTCATCATGGTAAGCTCTAGTGAACTCCATGCCCAGGAGAGTTAACGCAGTGCTGGAAAATAATGGTGGCCACACAAAATATTAACACATGGGCACTGTTTAGTTATTTTCACTTAGGGGTGTACTCACTTTTGTTGCCAGTGGTTTAGACATTAATGGCTGTGTGCTGAGTTATTTTGATTTCAAAACAAATGTACAATGTTATACAAACTGTAGACTGACTATTTTACATTGTATCAAAAGTGTCATATCTTTGGTGTTGTCCCATGAAAAGACGTGAACTCACTTTCGTGGGATACTATATAAACAACCTTTAACGAACTCACTTATAAAGGGTAGATGCAATTTAAAGTTAACACAATGTAATGGATCCAACAGTGAACGAGACATGAACTCTCACTATTGGCTCAACAATCCAGCACCTCCTGCATTATAGTGCTGCTGCCAATGTCAGTGGTCTGTGTATGTGTGTGTAAACAAAGTGCATTTATACAAAGAATAAAGGGAAGAGAGATAATGAGACATTTAACTCCAGTGTTGGTGTTACAAGGTAAGTGGTAGGGTGTGTGAATTAAAGAAAGAGCTGACATGTGTTCACTTTGGTGATACCGGGAATTTTGGTATCCCGATACCAAGTAAACGCAGAGTTAGTATCGCCGATACCAACACTTTTTAATATTTAAGCTTCATAGATCCAAAGAATCCAAAAGACATATGGAAGAATTTTGCAAAACATTGTATATGACAACAAAATACTATATATAGGAAAATAATAATTGATAAGTCTTTAACCTGTGTGTAATCATGTGTTTTTTTTGTTTTTTTTTAACTCTGTTATGTTTAAAGTCACCATACAATTTCACAACTGTGCAAATATTTCTTGTAGATAATTTGTTATGTTCATAATGTTTTTTCTAGTCACCTCTCGTTTCTTTTAATCCTTTTGTAATTTTGTTTCCACTGTGTGCACTTGCATGCTGCTTTAATTCTATACAAGTCCCTGTTGTGGGATAATTAAAGCTTTATCTTGTGTTTTCTTAGATAACACTTTACAATGGAATAAATGTACTAGGTTATTTCAATATCTAAATT
>JAVSBV010129437.1:0-17742 GCA_033117975.1 Parotocinclus spilosoma
TGCCAGACCACATTCTGCAGCAATCACAACATCATGGCTACGTAGGAGAAGGATCCGGGTACTGAAATGGCCAGCCTACAGTCCAGATCTTTCACCTATAGAGAACATTTGGCGCATCATAAAGAGGAAGGTGAGACAAAGAAGGCCCAAGACAATTGAACAGTTAGAGGCCTGTATTAGACATGAATGCGATTGAACAGTTAGAGGCCTGTATTAGACATGAAAGGGAGAGCATTCCTATTTCTAAACTTGAGAAACTGGTCTCCTCTGTCCCCAGACGTCTGTTGAAAGTTGTAAGAAGAAGGGGGATCCCACACAGTGGTAAAATGGCCTTGTCCCAACAAAAATTTTTTCCCTTAAAATGATACATTCTCCGTTTAAACTTTTGATATGTGATTTGTGTTCTATTTATGTTTATCTATGTTTTTATTCACAATTTGTTTAGTGTCCCAACTCTTTTGGAATCCGGTTTAAACTTAATTAACATCTAGGCCACCCATGGAGTATGGGTCGCTTTTTCAGTCTTGGTCCGTCCAAGGTTTCTTCCTTGCCACTGTCGCCCTAGCCTTGCTCAATTTCAGATTGGCCTTTCAAGATAATATAAGATTGTAAAGCTGTTTTGAGACAATGCTCCATTGTAAAAAGCGTTATATAAATAAAATTCGACTTAACTTGAACCCTTGAACCTAAAGGCCATCACAAGGCACTTGGAACGCCAATGCGGGTGATGGTGCTTCCTCTCACTGTAAGTGCTGCCAAGGTCTAGCATAGTTTGAAGCATGCAGTTTTAAGCTAGAGGCATTCCTTTTGTATGGACTTCTCAATTACAGCATCTATATTGAAATTCATATTGTTATTGGAATAGAACAATTCTGTCACATGCTTTTGGTGAAATGCAGTGCTAAATAGTTTTTTTAAATTTATTATTTCTGTTTGATTTTTCTTTTTAATACAGAGAATTTTGCTAGATGAGCGCAGTGATAATCTGGAGACCACCCTAATTAGGCTGGAGGAGGAACAGCAGAGGTTTGAATATTAAATCATTTCATATTATCAATTGAATTAATGAATAAATAAATAAACTATTTGTTATGTTATGGAGTCCCGGAGATCTCGCAAGACCATTCCTGGTCTCGCTAAATCCCCAAGATCCCTATCGGGTTTACGAAGTCGGAGCTCATGATGCAGTATGCACAGACAGACAACAAATAGGGGAAAATAAAGTAACATTTATTAAATTAAATACACATAAATCAGGCATTTAAACGATAAGTAACAATAAGTCCACGTGCGAGTCCGCCGTGTGACCCACACCTGTACAGTCCAGGGGTCCACGAACTGCCTGGGTGCTGAAGGTCTACTGAGAGCTGAAGAGGCGAGTTCTAGGGTGACCAGGTGTCAGTGGTCGTCGAACAGGCTGGAGTGATGAGGGTCCGAAGACGGCGAAGCGGGGTTGCTGTACCACCATTATGGCTCTGCATCAGAGGGTTCATAAGCGGCTTCGGTGCTGGGGGCGAAACAACAGTGGAACCAGGATACCACGAGCAAGCCCAAATAACTAAAGAAAAAAGAGAACTAAAAAAAAAGCCTGAAAAAAAGAAAATATATCGTCAAAAAGGGGGAGAAAGTCGTAGGACAGAAATCAAAGCTGAGGATCTAGTCATGGCCATGGCTGGCCGAAGATCCAGGGACTGCCCTTTACGGCTGGATACAGAGGTCAGCACCATTAGGGATCCTATGGCCTACGACCCCTCCGGCAGCCGACCCAAACACGAGTCACACAGGCCATGGGTCTGGGGTACGGTCCCTTCCAGCCTCGAGTCCCGGACGCCGACGGCTGCAAAAAACGAGCGGCAGGGTCCGAAAGGACTATAAAAATGAACCAAAAAACAAAGCGTGCACAAACAGAGGGAACACTCAAAAAGTAACGGTACACACTTGGGGACTAACGTAATGAGCCTGTGAACACAGATGTGCTCGGTCGGCTCATAAAACTAAATTTATTAACTGACAGGAAAAACCTGTGTCTAACTGAAAAGAACCAACCAATGGATCGCCACAGTAAATCACATTTACATTTATGGCATTTAGCAGTCGCAGTTATCCAGAGCGACTTACAGTTAATACAATCTTACAATCCAAACAACTGTGGGTTAAGGGCTTGAGGTGGGATTTGAACCCTGGACCTTCTGGTCCATAGTCCAGTATCTTAACCACTAGGCCACCACAGTCCCAAAAGCCATGAATGGTGCAGGGAGAAAATGGAAACAACACTAAGGGATCGGGGTAAAATAACATGCCACGGCGAACATTGCAAACGGGCTCACAGCGCGAGCCCTAACACAAATAACACATAACAATTGATGGATTACAATTGCTGATATTCCATGGTTGCAATGCTCTGGTTAAACCTTTCACCAGGTTCATAACTGATCAACCAAGATCAGTGGATACGTAGTCCAGGTGTGAATGCAGAAAATTAATGCTCATGTCTTTTGTATTTTGTTAGCCAGCTCAATGTAGCTTTGTGCACTGTAGTTGCAAAAAGGCAATTAATTCTCATCAGCATACTTAACTTTCCTTCTTGCTATTTTCTCTTGTCCAATTACCAGATCTTTTAGCTCCCTGTCATTGCTAACACTAATCTGTGTTTTGTGGACCAACAAAAGTTGTCATTCAGCTCCATTTATTTTGGGCTCTTATGTTAAAACGGTTTTTAATATCATCCTTAAAGGTCATTAATGCTATTTTTTTCTGGACTCACTACCTGATCTTCAAACTTCCTGCCATTGATGATCTGTCTGATATGTGGACTCTTGTTTCATTTTTGCATAATTTCTTTCAAACATCTCAATTAAGGAACTCCTTTGGCTTCTTTGGTTTCACATTTTTTGTAGATCTAAGTTTTATGTGAAGAGTCAGATATATATTTGATAGGCTGCATCACACATCTTAAAGGGAATAATGCTTTTTATGCATGGCTATTCCAAACATATAGGAAACAGTACTTTGTGTATTCTAGCTGCATTCCTAGTAGAAGTGCCACTACATTTAAATCACCATAGATGTTCCAGTTGTAATTGTTTACCAAAATACATTTTAATAATGGTTCAATGATTTTCTCTCATATACACTACATAGCCAATACTTACTGGAGGGTGGACATTGTTGACACAGTCCAGCTTTTAAGGTATAACTTTGCCAAATATATCGAAAGAAGCCACAATCAATCAGTGTCAGTGTGGAAACCGAGGTTTTGAACTTAATTGTTCTTGACAGTTCATAACGAGAGAAACTGGTCACAGCATACCCCATTCCTTTCTATTTTAAACCTGAACCAAGTAATTTTGCTTTAGCTTTTGACAAATCTGTTTGATTTAGATTTTAATTAAATTGTTAGAAGTTATTTTCAGCATCAGTTGCTATGCAAAATTTAAGTTCAGAATAGTCCAGAATAGCCTAGTAAACATTTGTTTTTGCTCAAGTTATATTGTATTGAATATCTTTCAAATAATTCAACATTTGAATATAAATGGGTTACCTTTTAAAAAAAATGTATATTAACGATTATCGGCTTAGCAAAACATTAGCTTTTTAACATTGTCAGTTATTGTTGCATCTTTAAAAAGCAAGGCCATAGAATGCCATAGTCCTGTCCCTCAGCCGGACTGGTATCTGCTCCTTTGTACAAGGAAAACAGGACGAGCACTGCCAAAGCAGTACAAAATAACCTCCAGCGAGTTTATTGGTCAACTCAATCACAACCCACTGGTGTGACCAAACAATCAGAAACAGGCTTGAGGGTGGCCTGAGGGCTCTAAGTCATGTAGTGAACTCTGTACTTCTTGTCCAGCACAATAGAGCTCGATTTGACTGTAAAGATCCAACACTGACATCCTGTACTTTTTACAGATGAGATCAGGTTTTGTTTGAGCATGTGACAGACACAACAGGGTATGGAGAACATTATGCCGCCTGCAACAGTTTTTAGCATGACTGATTTGGAGGTGGGTCAGTGATGGTCTGGTGAGGCTTATCCCTGAAAGAACGCCCAGACCTCCACAGGCTAGACAACAGCACCCTTGACTGCTTTTAGGTATCAGGATGAAGTTATTGAACCCATACACTGGTGCATGCCTCATCTGGTGAGAATATGCAGACTTTAAACAAAGTTCAAGGAAAAGACTTCAAATGGTCTAATGTGCAGTTATGTTGCATCTTTGAGCCTTAAGTGTGTTCTTGGCACAGGTGTAACAGAATGTAAACCAATTGATGTGGCATTTGTGCTGTATTAAATCTTCCTAAAGCTAGTTAATCCTTACTGTTAATCATACTTACTATGCTATAGCCTGAATAATGTGTGTGAGCATGCATCCAAAAAGAATCTATACATGTGAGCAGCTTGTATAGCCTGTATGCCAACACCTAGCCTGAAATAGATTTAAATTATCAGCATCACAAAACCCATATACTTTATCCAAAAGGGTTCAGGAAGCACGATTAGTTCTAAGTCGCGACTGACCCACCTTGCACAGCAGACTTCATGATTGTACATATGTGGTGAGGTACAATTTGGAACGGTCACTCCACTCAAACAAATTGCTTTAGGGGTCCATTGAACCTGAGCACTGTACAGAATATGCAGTGTGAATGTTTTTGGCATGGCCAGGTGGTGCACATGCACAAACCATAGGTGCTTAACCTCAGCTTTGCACATGCAAGTAAAAAAGGTGTTCAGTCATTCACAGCCTATCGTCCTTTGTGTAGCTGTTGGCATGTAGTGTCCTCAAAGGAAACGAGGGAACATTGCATTACCAAACTGGGGAATTAAATGTGCAAAACACACACAATTACTAGAACCTCTTTTTCTCTTTGTTAAGCAACCCTTTGCCAAGGTATCATCACCAACTCTTCTCTTGCAGTACTTGTTGGAATTGGACAATGCAGAACAGTGGGATTATAATACACTGCTCACAAAAAACTAGGGGATATTTTAGGTGTATAACCTATACAATTGTAATCACTTAATACAAAACCAATCTTGTTGATTCTAAAAGCTGTAAAATTTTCAGAAAAAAGTTCCAGAAGTGTAATTTGTAGATTTTATTCTGCCTTATATTGTGTTGGCCTTTCTATCAGGACAGCAATGGACATTGTGATAAAATGTAGTTTCTTAGTATCCTGATGCATTTTATTGTAGTTTAAATCCACCTTTTAAATATTAGGGCATATAGATGCTCCCAAGAGGTGCCTTTGAAGATCTGGTGAGAAATGCTGTGGTAGCTCAGAGGGAATGCTTTATGTGAACATACAGTGGTGAAAATTAGTATTTGATTTGAAGTTTTCCCACTTACAAAAAACAAAACTCGTTTTATTTTAAGAAGCCTTCCTATTCTGCACTCGTTACCTGTATTAATTGCACCTGAAACACAAGATGACTGTCAATCTTCCTCGCTTTAAGGATTCATGAAAAATCTCACCTCGTGGGGTAAGGATGATCCTGGGAAAGGTTAAGACTTTGCCCAGAACTGCACAGGAGGACCAAAGACCTGAAAAGAGCAGGGACCACAGTCTCAAGTATGTAACACACTACAACGTCATGGATTAAAATCCTGCAGGGGACGCAAGTTGCCCCGGCACACCCCAGCAAATGCCCAGGCATGTTCAAAGTTTACCAGTGATCATCTGGATGATCCAGAGGGGGCATAGGAGGAGGTCATATGATCAGATGAGAACAAAACAGAGCTTTTTAGTATGAACTCCACCCACTGTGTTTGGAGGAAGAAGGATGGATACAACCCCAAGAACATTGTCTCAAACATGAAACGTGGGGGGTGGAAACATAATACTATGGGGTGCTTTTCTGAAAAGGGGATAGGACAACTCCATTGTTATAAGGAGTGGCTCCATATAAAGCATTAGAAGGTCCTGAAGTGGCTTAGCCAGTCTCCAGACCCAATAGAACATCTTTGGAGGGAGCTGAAACTCAATGTTGCCCAGCAACAGCCCCGAAACTTGAAAGATCTTGAGAAGATTTGTATGGAGGAGCGGGGAAGTATCCCTTCTACAGTGTGTGCAAACTTGGTCAAGAGCTACAGGAAATGTCTGACTGCTGTAATTTTAAACACAGGTTTCTGTACCAAATTTTAAGTTCTGTTTTTCTATTGTATTAAAATACTTATTTAGTGAAATAAAATTAATAATTTAAAAATCATACAATGTGATTTTCATGGATTTCATTTTAGATTCTGTCTCTCACAGTTAACATATACATATGATATAAATAACAGACCTCTCCAATTTTTTTAAATCGGAAAACTTGCTAAATTAGCAGTGTATCAAATACGTATTTTCCATTTGTTGCTTAACATGAGCATAACCTTAATATGAAGATTAAGATAGCTTAATCCCCAGGCTGTTCGTAAGAGGCGAACAATAGAAGCACCTTGTTTGCCGTGGGTTGCGACTCGTGTTTGTGGAGAAAGGGATCTTGGTGTTTGAGGTAAGTGGTAGCTGCAACTGCCATGTACCAAACACAGCACTTTTGCCCTGACTTCACATACAGTGGGGCAAAAAATATTTAGTCATCCACTGATTGTGCAAATTCTCCTACTTAGAAAGATGAAAGAGGTCTGTAATTTTCATAATTGGTACACTTTAACTATGAGAGACAAAAAAAGAAATCCAGGTAATCACACTGAAGGATTTTTACAGAATTTATTTGTAAATTATGGTGGAAAATAAGTATTTGGTCACCCACAAACAAGCAAGATTTCTCGCTCTCACAGACCTGTAACTTCTTTAAGAATTTAACCTGCTGGGACCTGATGAATGACCTGCAGAAAGCTGTGACCAAAGTAACAAAGGCTACCATCAGTAACACACTACGCCGAGAGAGAGACTCAAATCCTACAGTGGCAGGTGTATCCCCTTGCTTAAGCCAGTACATGTCCAGACCCCTCTGAAGTTTGCCATAAAGCATATGGATGATCCAGAAGAGGATTGGGAGAAAATCATGTGGTCAAATGAAATAAAAACAGAACTTTTTGGTAAAAACTCAACTCGTCGTGGTTTGGGGGAGACAAAGACTGAGTTGCAGCCCAAGAACAACATACCTACTGTGAAGCATTGGGGTGGAAACATCATGCTTTGGTGCTGTTTTTTTGCAAAGGGGACAGGATGACTGATCTGTGTTAAGGAAGGAATGAATTTCATGATGTTCTCCAAACCATAACCCCATAGAAAATTTGTGGAGGGGGTTGAAAGTCTGTGTTGCTCAGCGACAGCCCCAAAACGTCACTGCTCTAGAGGAGATCTGCATGGAGGAATGGGCCAAAATACCAGCTACAGTGTGTGCAAACCTGGTAAAGACTTAAAACATTTGACCTCTGTCCTTGCCAACAAGTTTATGTTACAAAGTTTTGAGTTGAACTTTTGTTTTTGACCAAATACTTATTTTCCACTATAATTTATGTGTGATTTCCTGTTTTTTTTCTAATTTTATCTCTCATAGTTGGAGTGTAACTATGATAAAAAGTAGGAAAACTTGCACAATCGGTGACCGACTAAACACTTTTTTGCCTCGCTGTAGACAGGAGGTTGGAGTGGCCCGTTCCAATCAATCTTCTGGTAAGGATGTGCACTAGAAATCTTTGGTTGAGTCCCTCCAGACTCCCAAGATTTATAGAAGGTGTTGGCTCAATGGGGTTGTGTTAAAACATTCAATGTCTGCCTGAGTAAACCATTTCTATAGCCCTGATGCTATGCTCTTGGAGTTCCACCGCTTTTTGCATCACCTTGTTTGTCTTCAAGGTGGGTGGGGAATATGAATAATAACTCTTTCATGATGGACAAGTTAACTTTCAAATTAAAGTTTATTGGCTTAGATCAGACTCATGGACAATGTGAAATTGGATGTAAAAGTAATGATCACTGGCAAAGTTTTGTTCTCTTGGAATCGGTAACACCAGATTTTACTCCGACTGTGTGCGATACATAAGGCTATGCAGTGCATTGCTGGCACAGTTAGAAATGTCAAAAAGTTAAAGTCATGCCAAATAATAGTAGTGTGACAAAAGATCCCAGATTGAAAATCCTTATCTCTGAATTTGTGAGTATTAGTTGTAAAGCTCACCTACATCCTTTTCTGAATAGTAGCAAGGGTATCAGAACTAAAGAGCTAGAGGGGAAGGAAGCAGCAGAAATTGAGGCAGACTTGAACGTCAAGGAATTACCAAAGTCAAAAGAATAGTAATCAAGCGACAAGAAAAGACTGTTAGAACTAATACTTATATAATCACCTTTAACTGACCCTAATATTAATTACCCTAAGATTCAACATCTAGGAAACTGCAATTCCCATCTCCCTTCAGAAGACTTTTACTCTGGTTCAGTCCATCTTCCTTTGTTTTAGCCAACTTTTAAATTGTTTGAACAATTACCCCTTCCTATTTTCTTTTAGGGAGATTTTAACAGTTATAACCCACTAGGGGAAAAACTAACATGAAGGGCAGGCTGATAGACCAACTACTCAAGCAACCTGTGTTTACTAAATACAGGGGTTAATACAGACCTCCACTCAGAACACGGAATGTCTCTGCTGTTGATCTGCCCATTTGTTCTCCAAAAATGTATACTGACATGACCTGGGAAAAGGAGATGACTTTTAATAACTACTAGGCTTAACACATCACCAAATCATAAATGGAAACGGTTAAAGAAAACCAAGTAGACTTTGTTTAGCATGATTTGTGAAGAGAAAATGCCACACCTTGAGCCAGCTACACAAGATTCCATAAGGCGGTTCTCAGATACCCTCTTGCAAGCTGCAACAGAATCAATACCCAAATCTTCATTAAATCCCAGGATGATGACTGTAAAACTGCCATTAAAATACACAAAAGAGCTGAAAGGATGTTTCACAAACAACCTACAATGCAGAACCCAGCCTCCCTTAAAATCTGCACGGCACAAGCTAGGAGGATAAAGCATCTTTAAAGCATAAAGATGCTCCTGGGAGGCCTTTGTTTCCAATATGAAAATGACTTTCCCATCAAGACACATTTGGAATATGACTAAAAATATGAAGAATAATGGCAATACTTCCTACCCTGTCACATCAAAACTAAAGACCAACTTCTAACAAATAATTATGTACAGTTTATTTTAGTATCTATGGATGCCATAAAATAACCAAGATGTTTCTAATATGGCAATAATCACAAACAAACAAATGTGGTTTAATGTTCTAAACATCCCTCAGTTATAAGTTATTCTACTGTTAACCTCATCAGGATTTTTTCCGGGATCAAGCATATTATGCTTATAATAGGAAAGGAAAAAAAGCATACCATAAAAATGTTTAGTTATGAAACTGAAATAAAAAATATATTAGTTATTTCCAAACCTTTGGTGCTTCCAGACTTGGAATCGATAAGAACCAGAATTGATATTCAGAATTAGAACTGTAATCCATAACACACAAAGAAATACCCAACATATTGATTTATGGACTCAAGCAACTAACCGTTTTGTTTTACAGCAGCCAAAAATTAATTAGTCAGTATTACGATAAACACGGAAAATCAGCAAGATGAATGCTCATTTATATGGGAGAATAGACATGTAGTGGCAGTACTATTTGTAATAGTAGGAGAGTCACATAAACTTACTGTTGCGTTGTCAGTCTGATTTCTCAAATATGCAAATTATTTTACTTTTAACCCACAAGTTGTTTGAGTAGTGGGGAAGTCATGCGTTCTGTTTATTTTCTCCTTTATTCCCTCTACAGATAATTAGAATACACTGGGAACAGCGCCCTCTTTGGGGATCAGCTCCACAATTCCAATAAGTACAAACTGCAAAACAGCTTGTTATGAATACAGATTTATTTTTGTAAATATCAAATAGCTATTATTATATAATTATTATATTATATTTATTATTATATTATGGTATTGTAATAGTATTGTAATGGTAATATTGGTATTAATAATTAAGCTTTCAGTCCAAAATTATTTTTGTGCACTTTCTTAGTAAAAAGTTATTCACCAGGTGTAGCAGAAGAATGCGTGCACAAAGGTGAAATCACAAGTTGATTTCAGTAAGATTTGATCTTATATTTTATTTCAAAAATATAAAAACATCTTAAAGGCTTTTTGTGAAACATATTTTGTGGCCTCTCTTCATTTGCTATTGACAGGGCTGAAAGTTTGTATGCCTCTGTGTTCGTTACAGATCTTGTTTGATTGGTTTGACTGATACGTATTCAATTTCCCTCTTGCTGTAATAGGATCTACTCTTTTGGCAATACTGTCCACTTGATATATAAGGTTGTTGATAAATCGTTGTTAATGAGTATAATTATTTGAGGATTATTATAGATCATTCTTCAAAATGAATAAATCTTTTTATGCAGTCAAAAAATTACTATATTAATATTATGGTCTAATAAAGGTTATTTGGAAACTGGTAGCCGTACACTGTTACTCTTATTTACACCGAGTTACACAAATATATCTTAATCTATTGACAAAATTAGTACACATATTATTACCTCTTCTTGTCCTTATGGAGATGGGAGAACCTTTCAGAAGATCAACCATTCAGGCAGCACTCCGCTCCACAACTTCTTTGTGGTGGAGTGGCCACACGGAAGCCGCTCCTTAGTAAAAGGCAGTTGACAGCCCACTTTAAAAAAAGGCACCTACAGCACTCTCAAACCATGAGAAGCAAATCTGCAATTGATTTTCTTTAATTACACAATATCATCAGAAAAGCAAATAAAAAGTCAGAGAAAGTTGTTTGATTATGCAAATGAGATGCCAACTCAATTATGGCCATTAAGTAGTAAGTGACATATTCATGGGTTGAATAGAAGCATCGCAAACTGTAGGAGAGTCTCACACGTTGACTGTTCAGTGGGGTGTATGGACGGCTAAAGCTCATTGACAGTGATGGGGCATGGACTGTCAACAGTTCTGTCAATAAAACGTTTTTACTTTATCTGTGACTTCATATTTCTAAATGTTTCTGTGTAGGAGTATAACATTGGTGGAAGTGAATTATCTCTTGAGGAATCAACTAAGCCAATCAGCAATATCAAACCAGTTCATGCAAGAAGACTTAAAGAAACTGACATCTGATTGGTCCGAAGCTGTAGAGGAGACAAGACAAAAGGAAATGGACTGGAACAAGGACAAAGAGGTTGGCAATAATTATATATATTATATAATAATGTGATTTTTTTTTGACGGAAATTGAATATACACTACTCACAAAAATAGGGGATATTTCACCATATTACTATCCCAATTTTTGTGAGCTGTATGCAGTGGGGAAAATATGTACACTGGCAAAATTTTCCCACCCGCAAAGAATGGGGAGGTCTGTAATTTTTATCATGGGTAAAACTTCAACTGTGAGAGACAGGATCTGAAATCAAATCCATGTAATCACCTAATTGGAATTTTATTGAATGAAGTAAGTATTTAATACAATAGCAAAACAAAACTTAATATTAAGTACAGAAAAATTTGTTAGCATTTACAGACGTCAGATGTTTCCTTTAGTTTTACACACACTGCAGCATTTTGGCAAACTCGTCCATACAGATCTTCTCCAGATCTTTCAGGCTGTCACTAGGAAATATTGAGTTTCAGCTTCCTCCAAAGATTTTACATTGGGTTCAGGTCTAGAGACTGGCTAGGCCAGTCTTATGAAACCACTCCTTGTCCTGGCTGTGTGCCATTGTCTTGCTGTAGTTTCCAGCCATGACTTGTCTTCAGTGCTCTTATTAAATGAAACAGGTTGTTGGACAAATGTTCGCAATATATGATATGAATTTGGTGCAGTTGTCCTGTCCCCTTTCCAGAAAAGCATCACCAAAATATGTTTCCATCCCCATGCTTCACGATTGGGACAGTGTTCTTGGAGTTGTAAATAACCTTTCTCTTGTCCAAACACGGCCAGTGGAGTTCATACCAAAAAGCTCTATTTTGTTTTCATTTGACTGCATGACCTTCTCCCCTGTCTCCTCTGGATCATGAAGATGGTCACTGGCTAACTTCAAACGGACCTGGACATTTGCTGGGATGAGCAGGGGGACCTTATGTGACATTCTGGATTTTAATCCATGACAGCATACTGTGTTACTAATGATCTTTCATGGAGCCCCAGACCGAGGAAGATTGACAGTCATCTTGTTTCCTCAATTTTCTAATAATTGCACCAACAGTTGTTGCCTTCTCACTAAGCTGTCTGCCTATTATCCTGTAGCCCATCCCAACCATGTGCAGGTCTACAATATTGTCCCTGGTGTCATGAGACAGCTCTTTGGTCTTGGGCATGGTGGAGAGGTTGGAGTGTAATTGATTGAGTGTGGGGATAAGTGTCTTTTATACAAATAACATGTTAAATACCTTAACTACTACCTTCAATTAATACAGGTAATGAATACTGAGAGTCTGTGAGAGCCAGAATTCTTGTGGGTTGGTAGGTGATTATATACTTATTTCATGCAATGTCTCTCACAGTCGAAGTGTACCTATGATCAAAAATTACAGACCTCCATTCTGTGTATGTGGGTAAACTTGCAAGATCTGCAGTGTATCAAATACTTATATATTAACATACCTCACTGTATGTTATCCAGGATTAAAAAGAATCACTTACAGCCTCATCCAAATTATTGGCACCTTTGGTAAAGATGAGTACAAGAGGTTTAAAAAGATCCACCTTCATCTTCACATTGAAAAATTAGATAAATACAAACTTCAGGTGAAATAAGCCTGAAGAACAACTTCCTTATGAAGATATTATGTTCCCTCCATTTTTCTTGAATGTAAAAAGCAAAAAGTGTTTGTCTCCTTCAGCATTTCCTGTTTTTTTGCATGTTTGTCACACTGAAGAGTTTCGGAACATCAAACCAATTTCAATGGTAGTCAAAGACAACACAAGTAAACACAAAATACAATTTGTAAATGAAGGTGTTTATTATTAAGGGAGGAAAAAAAATCCAAACTTACATGACCCTGTGTGAAAAAAGTGATTGCCCCCTAAACCTAATAACTGGTTGGGCCACCCTTAGCAGCCACAACTGCAACCAAGCGTTTGCGATAACTTGAAATGAGTCTTTTACAGCGTTCTGGAGGAATTTTGGCCCATTCATCTTTGCAGAATTGTTCTAATTCAGTTGATTAGAGGGTTTTCGAGCATGAACGGCCTTTTTAAGGTCATACCACAGCATCTCAATAGGATTCAGGTCAGGATTTTGACTAGGCCACTCCAAAGTTTTTATTTTATTTTTCTTCAGCCATTCAGAGGTGGACTTGCTGGTGTGTTTTGGACCATTGTTCTGCTGCGGAGCCCAAGTTCATTTCAGCTTGTGGTCACGAACAGATGGTCGGACATTCTCCTTCAGGATCTTTTGGTAGACTTCACATATCATGGAATTCATGGTAGAATTCATAGTTCCATTTAACACAGCAAGTCTTCCAGGTCCTGACGCAGCAAAACAGCCCCAGATCATCACACTACCACCACCATATTTTACCGTTGGTATAATGTTCTTTTTCTGAAATGCAGTGTTTCTTTGATGCCAGATGTAATGGGACACACACCTTCCAAAGGTTTTGGAAAAATTGAAACGAGCTTTAATGTTCTTTTTGCTTAGCAGTGGTTTTCTTTTTGCCATGCAGGCCATTTTTGCCCAGTCTCTTTCTGGTGGTGGAGGCATGAACTCTGACCTTAACTGAGGCAAGTGAGGCCTGGAGTTCTTTGGACGTTGTGGTGGGGTCTTTTGTGACCTCTTGGATGAGTCGTCGCTGCACTCTTGCAGTAATTTTGGGCGGCCGGACATTCCTGGGAAGGTTCACCACTGTTCCATGTCTTCACCATTTGTGGATAATGGCTCTCACTGTGGTTCTCTGGATTCCCAAAACTTTGGAGATGGCTTTATAACCCTTTCCAGACTGATAGATCTCAATTGTTGCTGAATTTCTTTGGATCTCGGCATGATGTGGAGCTTTTAAGGATCTTTTGGTGGACTTCACTTTGTCAGGCAGGCCCTTAAGTTTAACAAACATGCAAAAAAACAGCTAGTGAAGAAGGGGGCAAACTTAAATCAGTATGGGCTGTCTTAAATTCGTAAACATTACATTAAAAAAGCTCAATGGCTGACGGGACGGTCAGAACAGGGCCTTAAATTCGACAGAGCAAGGGCGTCCTCTGGTGTTCATACCATGTAAATGCATTAAAAAAAATTAGCAGACACCCTTATCCAGAGCGACTTACAATCAATCCAGTCTTACAATCCATGTTTAAGGGCCTTGCTCAGGGACCCAACTGTGGCAGAGGTGGGATTTGAACCATGGACCTTCTGGTCCATAGTCTTAATCACTAGGCTACCACAGTCCCACATACAGCCTCCAGATTGTCAGTTATTGTAAAATGTTGTGTTTGGTTTTGTTGCTTGGTTTAATACTTTAATAAATCCAATGGGATTCGAACACAACACTTATCTCCTTACCAGTAACACCAGCTTCGAATAATCCCAGGTACCGGGTAGAGATTGAACCCAAAATGATCCAAAAAAGGTTCTGTAACTTTACAACTGGGGAACCCCAAATTGAGACTCAAAGCACCTTCAGTAAAAGATCAGCTATCCAAATCAAACCGAAACCGAAACCTTCTAAATCAAGCTTTAGGTTCATTTAATCTAAACCGCACGAAATAATACTGAAATAAGATCTGTCTAAATGAAATAAAATCTGTATAAATGAAATAAAATCTGTATAAATGAAATAAAATCTGTATAAATGAAATAAAATCTGTATAAATGAAATAAAATATGTGTTGGACTGGACTTAGGGCGCTAAAGCTTTTAGTTTTAGTTTCGTTTTGCTCTCGGAGACGCCATGCAAGCCTGAGAAGAAGAGCTGAAAGGCATCGATTCGATTCAGAGTCGATTCACCGAGACGACTCTGTTAATGTGACTGATGAACGAGTCTCGTTTTAGGAGCACCCACGTGTTTCATATACAGGGGTTCAGGCCGCCTCTGCGCTCGTGAATTTGAAAATGGCTAAGGGAATATGCACAAGAAAGCGCGTGTGCTGCTTGTTCGTGGTCCTCGTGGTCATCATCGTCATCCCCATCATCGTCCACAAATACGCGTGGGAGAAGAAGGAAGAGTGTTTCCCAAATGCTGCTGTGGCCGCAGACTCGGTAACCTGCTCCAAAATTGGGCGGTGAGTCCGAAAACGATTCGCATTTATTGATAGTTTATATTTAAGTCTAAATCCTGCAGAAATGACAGTTCCCCAGATGAACCAAGGTCAGGACAGTGGCAAGGAAAAGCCTAAATAAAAACAATTGTTAGGACCAGGGAGAAGATCGTCTGCATTTACTGAAAAAACAACAACTTTGTGTCTCGAAGCGGCTTTATAATGTTATATTATTTAAAAATGCCAATCCCCATATTCATATTGAACAAGCCTAAGGGGGGCAGTGGCAAGGAAAATTTTTAAATGATGTAAGGTAGAAAATATTTAGCAGGTGGACCCGACCTGATGTGAAAATAAAATCATTACGTTTGTATTAAGGGTGTGTCTTTGTTCTGACTGGTAAGAGAAGCGGCGTTCTTACAAGTGCTGCTAAACCACAACACCGTTTCCGCTTTCCTCCTCTGTGTGTGTGTGTGTGTGTGTGTGTGTGTGTGTGTGTGTGTATGTGTTTTGCAATTTCTTGCACATTTATATGTGAAAGCTCAAAGAGAAAAGCATAATTTTGAGGCGACAGAACTCCAGCACGGTTCCCACTGATGTAACGATCTTACATAAGTTAGGCTGATTTAATCTTCCCAGCAAACGTTGATCCTCCCACCACCATGCTTCACATGCAGGGTCTTCTCATTTAGACTAAAAAGCTTGTCGTCATCCAAAGATCTTATCCAGCCATAAAACGTTTTCCCCAAAAACCTGAGATCTGTAGCCAGTGTGAAAGGAGGAGACCTTTAGTTGCTTGGAAGTTACCCTGAGCTCTTAGTTTACATAACTTTAGTTTCCTCCGAATCGTTTTCTCGTTTTATCAGAGACATTCTGCTTTCTGGAGGCTCGGCAGTCGACGCCGCTATCGCCGCCCTTATCTGTACCCCCATCGTCAATCCACAGAGCAATGGCATCGGAGGAGGGTCGATGTTCACCATCCTGGATAAGAACGGTCTGAAAACAAATAACGAACGATCAACGTTTTTTTTTTTCCCAGTTGGTTCAGAGGATTGATTCAGGTGATCTGGTACTTTTTAGGTACAGTGATGATCATCAACGCCAGAGTGTCCACTCCTGAAAGAATTAAAGCAGATCTGCTGAGGGACTGCACCAATGGGAAAGGTACAACAACAACAACAACAACACACATAAACAATGAGCCATTAGGGACCTGCAAAAACACAACCAGACATTTTAAGATACTTACCTTCAGATATGAGATCAATCACTTCCAGTCACCCTAGTTTTTTTTTATTAAGGGGAGGTCGGACCGCACTGGATCGGTGTTCCCGGTGAGCTCAGAGGTTATAAACGAGCCCATGAACTTTTCGGACGTTTACCCTGGTCCAGTTTGTTCGAGCCGACGATTCGACTGGCGAGGGAAGGGGTTCAGATCTCGGCCCTGCAGGCTCGCTTCCTGTTTATTCTGAAGGGACTGAACACGACTCTCAGGTGTACACACACACACACACACACACACACACACACACTCAGTATTTATGACCTCAATGGCCACCTTTACACTCTTTGTGTCGGTCAGTCGGTTTTATCAGGACGCTAAGGGGAACATGCTGAAGGAAGGAGACGTGCTGAGGTACGAGAAGCTTGCAGACACTCTGGAGAAGATCTCCAAAGATGGACCTGAGGTTTTTTACTCTGGAGAAATGGCCCAAGATTTACTCAGCGACGTTCAGGAAGCAGGTGGTTCACTAAAACGATACGAATCTGTTAGGGTTCCTAACTTCCCCCGGTGCGTTCGGTCTTCCTCGCCGGTCGCCATTACAGAGCTATCGGTGGGACGGCTTTATATCCACCATCTTAATTATGTCCCGATCCCAAACAGCTGCTTCACGTCCTATAAAGGCGTGGTTTTAGCGCTGTTCGGGGCCAGGTCATCATTATTCCAACGCAATTCCATCTCTTTGCGCCCTTCGGCGTTCCCTAGAGATAGTGGTGAAGTCCGGGGGCTTTTAGTGCCGATGGACTGGTATGGGCGGGTAACCCCCGAGGTATGTAGTTTGTTAGGGGCACTTTGAGGGTTTTTCCCGTCCCGTACTCGTGCGCTCCTCGTACGCTTTGAGCTCGCGCTCTTTCGTCGTCGGCACCTACCTAGACTCACTCCAGCCGGGTGTTCGTCCTGAATAGGACACTCCCCGGTCTGGCTTCTTCATTTCCGAGCTCACGCTCACCCTCTGGCGCTTCGGCGCTCCCCGCCATCTATTCGCGTTCGCGCTCCTCGCGCACCCGAGTTTATTTTCGTGTTGTAGCGCTTCGGCGCCTTTTGGGTGTTATTCGCACTCGTGCTACAAGCGAGTTTTTTTGCGCTTCGGCCACTTCCGCGACTTCCTCTGCACTCTTTAGAGCAGCCACCCTGCAGTGTGTTAGAAGTACAGGTAGTCCTCGGTTTTGCGTCGTAAGTCGAGCTACGTGCAACTACGTGCAGCGGATGAAGAATAGAGTCCAGTACTGTACACTGTT
>JAVSBV010129448.1:0-17742 GCA_033117975.1 Parotocinclus spilosoma
TTCAATCCCAGGGAGGAGCGGCTTGGGTCCTTTCTGTGTGGAGTCTGCATGTCCTCCCCGTGTCTGCATGGGTTTACTCTGGGTACTCCAGTTTCCTCCCACAGTCCAAAGACATGCGTGTTAGGTTAATTGGCGTCTCCAAATTGTCATTGACTTGTGTACGCAAAACACCCCAGCCGTGTGACTGGAAACAGCTGCACAGCGGTCCCAAGCCCGGATAAATTGGGAGGGGTGGAGAAAGCAATGGCAAACTACTCTACTATCCTGCCGAAATACTTCATGGATCACATCAATGAAGGACAGAAATGTGTGGAGATCGATGATCCATCAATTGATATATATATATATAAAACGATGTATTTGTGAGGATGATCTTATGTGCACATGTTCTCTAATACAAACAGTAAAACCGTTTGCTATGTTATTTTATTGGTGAAACGGGTTAGATAGGGAAATCAACTGTGCCCTCTGCTGGAGGCTTGATCTGTTTAATCCTACAAATCAAACAGGATTGTAAAAAGCCATTAAATGATTGATTCTGACTCAACACTCTTTACTGGGCTGTAAAATTCACAGGGGTTTGAATCAATCACTTTCTCCTGTGGATAAAATGGTTTCTCATGTTATACGAACCTGTCATCATCTTCACTGATGCTGACTAAGCTTACTGACGCCAAAAAAGGATTGTCTAGACTAATTCAGTGAGCCTTTCTGTTCTAAGGCTTGTTCCAAGCCCCAACACAGCTCCACTGTCAGCGTTGGCCACGCCCACACCAACATTTCCCATAATCTGTTCTACTACTGTATCTCAGCGCATTACACAAGGTTTGAGAGGTTTCTGCAGCCTATGGTTCTATCAGCCCAATTATTCTTTGTACGTTTTGTAACCAGAGGCATGAATTCTACAACTGTACATAATAAGGCCAAATACCAGCAGAGCAGCTTCAGTGTCAGAAGAAAAGCTTAGTCACACAAAACAAGTGTCTAAAATGTGCTGTTTGTTCACACGTAAACTGAGGATTACTGTATATACATGCCAGCATATGTTCTGTCCTTTTAAACCTATGTTTATGAGTTCAGAAGTTGTCATTATAACTTTGTCAAAACCAAACACAGTGTATTCATGTGGCTTTTGCATTATTTCAAGTCAGGCAGGAAGTCGTTTCTTACAGTGAACTCAGAACAAGCAACAGTCATATTTAGTTCATCAGTATTCAGAACACATGAACTATATAAGATATGGCATTACGTGCATTACATAGAGATGGAACTTGCCGTTTTGAGAGCAGTTTATCTTGTGACCACACCTAACTGAAGTCTGTTAGGGCATGTCGTAGGTGGGATAAATGCAAGTTTGAAGTCATTCAATTATGGCTTCCAAATCAAGCAGAAATCTTTCCAGCACAGCAGATGAAAGATTAATTTAAAAGTTATTACAGGCATAAGTGTCCCTTTGTGTGATGAGAAATCCAGTTGTGATTATCACAAAAGATATGGGTCAATGGTATGATATATTCATTATGCAAAGTCTTTTATTTTCATTTTAACATCAAATCCTGTATAAATATATTACATGTATTACGTTATTCAACTGTACCTAATTTATGCTAATACGTATTAAATATTTTTTGCATGTATTTTTGGTGTGAAAAACAAAACCGATGTCACTACAACGTATTAAACAGCAGTTTTAGGTTTCTTCTTTACTAACATTTCAGCATGAGCTTACAGTATATCCGACTCTGAAAAGAGAAAGGACAAGGGAAGATGGACTACAAAAAATATTTGATCACATATGTGTTTTATCACATATAGCAGCTTGGCGTCACATCTGGATTGGATTAAGAATATGGCCTGAGATTTCGTTCTTGAGCTTACTTTATAGTTTCCACATCCAAAACTCCAACTAGAACTATACACAAAGCACAAAATATATTGCACTTGTAAGCCAGTTGAAGACATTTTTTATTATATACACTGAGAAGTTAGATCTAACCAGAGACGAAAAATAAGCAACTGCACAGGTCTATTAGAATCAGCATCACTGTCTTAAAAAAATGGCACCAGAATGCTGAAGGCTTACAGGCAGTTATGCTATTTTATGGACAAGAGCCACATACATAAGCTGATAGTGGTCATTAAAGAGTAGAACAACGTTGAACTTTTGTACCTCCACAATCCACTTTCTGATCATTTTGACACATCCTTCCTATTAAATATAATATACACTGCTCACAAACATTAGGGGATATTTATTTATGGGATATCTCATTTGAAGTATCCCCTAATTTTGTGAGCAGTTAATATCATATCATATCATAACATATTATATCATATATCATATATCATATTCATTATCTTCCGCTTAATCCACACGGGGTCACGAGCCAGCTGGTGCCCACCCGGCAACTCTTGGCACAAGGGCAGGAACAACCCTAGATGGGGCGTCAATCCATCGTAGGGCACACACACACACACACAGAGTTATGCAAACCATCACACACTAAGGGCCACTTTTAGAGACACCCATCAACCTAACATGCATGTATTTAAACCAAAAAAGTGGCTAATTATATTACAAGAAACTAAACAATGAGCCACACATGAAAGATGCAAAAGGGTAGCCTTTCGTTCACAGAAATATCTATTTCCTGCCTCTAGAGCAAGCATTTCCTGGAAGGACTTATTACAACTTATCTAGCATAACACTCAGAGGTTAGGTTTAAGCCACAATAATGGAAACCAGATATCGCAACAAGTGTATCTAACCACAAGCTCAAAACAAGGCAAAATCACATGAGACAAACTGCTGCTTGTTATACCAGTAAGAAGAAACAGGAAAATACATAAGAAGCACCTTCAACCCGGGCAGAAACACAACGTTTTTGCTCTTAACCGCATTAACTTACCAACGCTGATGAAGTTAGCAGCCAAGAAGAAGTTCCAGTGACGGCTCAGGCAGGAGTCAGTGTCATTTGTAAAGCCCCATGATTTCATAGACAGATTTGAAGAGTCTGTGCAGAAGCTTAGATCTCCAGACTGAAGGGATGTATTCAGAGAGACTGTATCCATTTTACTTATTATCTATACTTGTAATGATGTTCAAAGTCATTTATTATCTGGCATCCCTGATGTAAAAGCATTCAAGATATCTGAAGATATTTGCTGCTCAAAGAAAGTCAGAATGGCAAAACGTAGAGACTGTAGTATCTGAAAATGACAAGATCCTCAAGCCTTGATGATAGGATGAAAGCATCTGGAACTCCTTCACAGCTGGTTCCGCTGCAATTCAGTTCCCAGGCAGCTGGTCAGGAATGGGACAAGCTGGAGCGAGAATGCACCTGAAGGCAAAATACAAAAAAGTGCAGGTCATCCACTGCTCAACCACCATGTTCAACTCCATCCCATCAGCTACAGATAATTACTTAATAATTACTAAATAATACACTTACGGCATTTAGCAGATGCCCTTATCTAGAGCGACTTACAACTTATACAGTACTTACAATTCAAGTAATGGTGGGTTAAGAGCCTGGCTTAAGGACCCAACTCTGGAAGCTTGGCAGAGGTTTTATTTGAACCTTGGACCATCAGGTCCAGAGTGTAGTACTTTAACCGCTAGGCTACCACAGTTCCGATAAAATGTTATCTTATAGATGTTATCTGAAATGCCAATACTTCCATGTATTTGTGAATGATTCTTTTAGGCTTTTTAGTTGTACCATGAATATCATTTTAGGCACCCAGAATAGCGAGACTCTTTGTTTTATAGTTGAAATGGGTGCTGTAAATGAGCTCTTACTTGGAAGGAAAGATCAGCTTGGACACACGTCTACATGACTAAATGTATTGAATTGCTGCCATGTGATTGGCTGATTAAATATTTGCATTAACATGCATTTGATCAGATCTACCTAAATGTGGTGTGTATTTATGTACAGATAGTCCCTGTTTTACAATGGCCATACAATATTTTGACTTTACATAAATATACATTCAGCAGAAACCATACTTTAAATTTTGAATTTTCCTGGCAAGCAATACCTAATATTAGTAGTATATGCAGTATATTTTTTCCGCACTATGATAAGTAACTTGGTAGTTTTTGTTTATTTGGCATTACTTAATGTCACTATCGGCACATCAGCACACAAGGTAATATCGTACCCAAGGTTATTTCAAGACTAGTCCCATATGTACACTCGAGTCAATTTAGGCCAGACTTTTTAAATTGCTTGTTTCGCGGATCCGCCGACAATCATATTTGAAGAATACAAAAAAAAACAATTTCATCGCCAGTGGTTGAAATAAAAAAATTGTAATCATTTTTTTTTTTAGCTTTTTCCACCCTCTGGTGGAGAGCCAACGGTTTTCTTCTGTTCATTTAATTTTTTTTCCGGATGCACTTTAATTTAATTGTAGGTTAAATAAATAAAAAAAAACTTCCTTGTATTGATTCCACATAGTCCTCGAGAAATTAAAAAGTGCTGAAAAATATATATATATATTTGTTTTCCTCCCTCCTCAGTAGATTCTTAAGTAGGGACATCCGAGGAACAAGCAATTAAAAAAGTCCACACAGAAAGGACCCAGACTGCTCCACCCTGGGATTGAACCCAGGACTATCTTGCTGTGAAATGGTGGTGCCACCCACCGAGCCACCTTCTTGGTAGTGTTTGATATAGGGAGTCACATGGCTAGAGTGATAAGTGATGGGAATGGTTGCTATTCGAAACGTTTTTTCATTATTCAATAAAATGCATGAGACATTTGTGTCCAACTGAAGGTCAACTGAAGTGTTGTAAACGCACTACAATACTCTCCAGCACTCAGCTCCATGTGCTTAAACATGTTTAATATAGGCTGCACTATGATATATACGGTATAAATTAAACTACTCGGTTTACAATATATCCAACTTAAAATGGATTTATTAGAATTTATCCCCATCAGGGACTACCTGTATATGAGAAGTCAGTTGTGCTCTCATTTTTTTGAATGACAGTTGATTATGAGCTTCATTCCCTTGGAGCCATACTTCCAGATGGCACCAACAAAATGCAGGCATGGTTTGTCCAGTGATATTGCAGTGCATATTTGTTCAGCTGATTTACATAAATATTGAACACCACCATTATGACTAAATAAATCAGAAGCTTTGGTAAATATTTCATTGCCACTTTTTAAAGAAGTTGATGAGAAAGCTGGACATTTTGAAGCAATCATGTGTGCTTTAAGCTTCAAACTGATGCAAAGACACTTTTGGATGATGTTAAGACACATTGTGAAGCCACCCAGCCCTAATGTTTAGTACTACATGATCACAAGCTTTTGTCACAATCTAACCAAACTGCCTTCCAACTGACTGTTTTTGTTTGTTTGTTTTTTTAATTTACAGTTATTCAAAAACTGTTTAGCTCAGCACTTCCTTATTTTAGATCTATTTCAGTGTGAGGAACCACCCTTTCAGAGGTAAATGCAGCAAAGCAGCTTTACTCTCGGGTGACAACATTTTTCCTAGTGGTGTTCATTATAAATTAGAACTCAACAATAAGAAAATAATACCACATTCAATATAAAAAATTGTAATTCCACATACAGAATTGCACCCCAAAACCAGAAAAAAATTTTTGACATTGATAAGATCATATGTCTAAATTCATTTTAAAAGTTTATCTTAGGAATACAACGGCTGCCTTTAGGTTTCAGGTTATAAGTGCAATTTTAAGTCAAGTATATGGCCAAAGTTTATGGACACCACCTTCTAACTAGTGAGATGTGAGCTTTCTATGTTGTTTCATCCACACTGCTAATAGGTTTGAAGTATGTAGTAGACAGGCATGGAATCACAAAGAGTGGTGTGGTCATAGAATTTGTTGTTAGGTAGAGGTTCTGCGACTCTATGATACTGTCATAGGGTTTCACCCCTCCAAAATGTCATAAAACAAAATCCAGAAAGAAATTATTTGCCATATTTGATGGAGAATTTTGCCCTGACATAACGCCATCAGACAACTTTGAATTTAACTGGAATGAAAAAATCTGAATTACAGCTTATTTGTCCAGTATCAGTTCCCAACCTTACAGTATTGTTTTTACATCTAGAGGAAAGCTATTGTAGCTGCAACTCATGAATGCCCAGGGTTTTGCACAGGAGAAAATGTTGAACATACCCTTTGTGGAACTGCAAATATCCTACAGACTTGGGGGAAATAGAATAGGTTTGTGTATGTTAGGGACTATGAGTTTAATTCATAAATTTAGAAGGCAGACACGTGCAAAATAGTAAAGTGAATAACATGAATTACATACAGTACAGTGGTAACTTCGCAATTCGAACGACACATTATCTTCTGCTAAATCCACATGGGGTGAAGGGCAGGAACGCTCCACTCTAAGATTGATAAGGTTATGTTATGTTACGTTATGTTACGTTATGTTACGTTATGTTATGTTATGTTATGTTATGTTATGTTATGTTATGTTATGTCATATCATACCATATCATATCATATTATATGTTACTATATATCATTTTATGGGTACTATATACCCCCCCCCCCACCTCAGCTTTCCCAGTGATCCCCGTCTCGAAAGACATGCAGTCATCTCAGTTTCATTTTATTTTCATTCATTTCATGTATTGTTTAATTATTATTATCACATTCCTTTTTTATTCATGCTTTTCATTCATTAATTCCATACGAATATAGGCATCAATTTGAACGATTCTCAGTTTAAACATCCTTCTGTTACCGATTCCTAGTGTCCAATGTACTTCATCACTGTATGCCTTTACTGCCATTTATATAATATATCTATGCAAGATCATAGACATTCTCAGATGACTCAAGACTTCGGAAATGATTTCCCAATTGTTCATGTAGGTTTGTGCGTCATGTGCAGAATCATGTGCGACACATATCAAAATATAAACCTTAGAAAGTCTTTCCGGCAATGTGTTCTGTGTTCTGTTTAATGTTCAGCATAATGCCTTCTATTCCACCAAAATAATTTATACCTTATTTATATCTTACACTGTTTTTATTAATCAGACAGTAGAGGCTTTCCCTGGGATAAAAGGTATATTAAAACAGTTTTTTTTATAATATAAGTTTTTCATTACTACTTAATACTTAGCACTACTAAATACCTGCATGTCTAGTTTTAAGTGATTTATCAGCATTTATTTTTAAAAATCCAAATTATTTAGCATATTTTGATTCCTCATTTTTGAGTCCATGTTTCATTCAGTTTTTCTGTGGTTAGTTAAAGATGATGTCATTTGTACAGATGATTTGTGTCATTGTGTAGTACATTGTGAGTTAGAAAGGCTTTTTCAAGGAACACTTACATGTAGTACATGTAGTAACATTCAATTATATATTTACACTTGAATTAAATATATAAACCATACCACAACTTTCACTTGAGTTTATTATTAATAAATCAGTACTACCTTTACTTAAGTAAAGAACCTTGTCACCCTCACTGTCACTGTCTCCAAGGGAATTTTTCCACTAATCTCTAGAGAAAATTAGAGAGTAGATGCCGAGTGCTGTGAAGATACATTTGATGAGTGAGTGACAAGTTAATGAAGCCCCTATTGCTTTTACATCTTGGAGACATTAAGCTTTGGAGGAAAGCATAAAATAACCGTGTATCCTGCTAAAATCCCCCATACCACTGAACTAACACACGGCAGCATTGCTAGCAGTGTATTTCCCAACCGCATGTCATGTCATCTCACTGACAACCAACTTCTACACTAATAAAAACAACGAATGACTTATGGCAGGAAGTTGCAGCTTAGACAAAACATAAACTCTGACTTGAACAATGTGTCGGTTTTAGAGAGGCTGCTGGAATGGGACAAGTTTAGGCCTGGGGCCACTTGAGGAGGCATGTTAGCAAATGCAACACCTGGAAAAAGATCATGCAGGGAAAGCTGGAGAAACATCCCATCCCCCTACCAAGCAGTGTGGGGCCTGAATACTTAAAAGCATGACAAATATGTCTGGTGTTAAGCCCCTGATTCCCCATGTGAGCTGAAAACAGGATATGAATTCTGCCCTAATATAACTGCAATTAAAAAAGCAATCCCATTTTGTGTTTCGGAGCACTTTGGAGTGTGGTAATTATGTTGAATATACAACAGTTACAAGCTGTTTCAGGAACATAATTACTGGGCCATTGAGCGGTTAAAATCAGAGGAGACAGTTATGTAAGAAAACTAAATTGATTTAAGCACAAAGAAATACAAGTGGAATGATGGCTAGTGTAGACTTAGTGGCTAAGGAGAAGCAGGAGAAGCAGAAGGTTGGCTGGTTAAATAGCAGCACTTCCTGTCAATGAGCAGGATTTTATGCATTCATAATCTAATCATATCTGGATTCCTTCAGTTATCTGATTACTTAAATGGTCATGTACACAACATACTCTGATTTCTTAGATCGGATTAAGGCCTAGAAATCAGAGAGGTCTCAAAGAGAGGGGGATTGTAACTCAGCAATTGGAAATCTCAGCGCATTATTTTGATTTTTCAGCCTGTGCTGAGAAGCAGGCACAGGAACGGGAATATGGCAACCACCTACTTACTAATATTTCACTTATTTAGTGGTTCTTTATATAAACCTGGTTGTTTGAATCTCTAGTAGGATCTGGCAACCCTGAAATTAAATGGCGCATCTGCGAAAGGCTACCACACAGTTTTGTGTGGTCACAGTATCACGCAGACTCTTAAACATTCATTTATTTTCTTATGTGCTCGTTACCGGTCAGGGTCGCAGATGAGACAGTGACTAGACAGTGGCACGGGGCACAAGGCGGAAACAATCCTAAGCATTGTGCCTGATGGTTATGTCTACAAAGGGATCTTGCAGCTCTGCTTTTTTGGGAAACTATCAAACACAGTTTACAGTATATGCTCAGGGAAAAAATATTTGATTTGTTTAATTAATGAAGGTTGAAGTTTTCATCAGACCCTTCAGCTAGATTGTTGGCTGGCTCCAAAGTAGAAATCTGACTACAGCCTGAGTCATGTAAACTCTGAGCTCTCCTATTATCTGATTTCCCGAGTGCATGTGTCCTCGCTGATCGGGTTACCACTAAAATCTAACTTTCTGCAGTTACCAGATTATTATGTGCATGTAAACACACGCTTTTTGGCTCAGTTGTAAGTTACTCTGCCAAATTATTCTGCTAAATGGTAAAATGGTGCCTTAGTAGTTAGGGCTCTGAATCATATGATTTTCAGTTTAAATCCCAGCTTCTCTGAACAACCACTCTTACAGAAGACACTTAGTCCTCAACTTGTCAGGTAAAGGTATGAAAATGAGCCCCCTACAATCCCCTATATTGTCTATAGGTGTGTGAATGGATCAAGCAGGCAGAATTCTTACAAGATATATATCAGGTTAGCGGGTACAGGAAAGCACAAATACCTCTGTTTGACCCTTGATCTCACCTGTCCCTGTTTAAATGTTGTCTCTACAGAATAGACAAAGGCTTTTGTGTGCCAGGAATTGCAGGCTACTGACAGCTAGATGAGGAAGCATGCAAATGTTTGCCCCTTAATTCCTTATCCCATTGTAAAGGAATGCACTCCTCATGCATCAAGCTGAAAGTCGTACAGTATCTTCTGTAGTTGTGAAGCACCATAATTCTCCACACCCTTCCTCACAGCACTAGAAATGTCACCACATAATTAGATATACACTCGCTGGCCATTTTATTAAAGACATCCTCTAACCCTTCATAAGTGCTCACATGATTCTGCCTACAGGATGCTGGTGGCTGAACATTTTTGGTTAGTGTAATATTCTTAGTCCAACAGTGACATTATGGTGTTTAAAAAAAAACACCTGCAGCACTGCTGTATCTAATCCACTTATACTAGCATAAATCAACTAACACGCCACCACATCAGTGTCACTGCAGTGCTGAGAATGATTCACCACCCAAGTAGGGCCTGTAGTGGTCCAGTGGAAGTCCTGACCAATAGAGAATAGATTAAAGTAAAATAGCAAAGTACGTAGAGAAACAGACGAACATTTGAGCCTTGCTTATCTTTGTTAGGGTTGCTTGGGGGTCCAGAATTTATCTTGGAATTCAGTGGGGATATGGTGCCATTCCATGACAATGGAATCACACCACCCAAACATCAAGCTGTAAGCCCAGACCAGAGGGATTGCTGAACCTCAGAGCCACAGGACGGGTAGTATAATCAGATTATAATCAGAATTCCCCTGCACATCCTGCACAATTGGACTGTAATTTTTGGACAGGATATCACATCATAAAAATGTCCAATGTGACATTTGAGGTGCTAGGACAAAAGGAAGTGCTCCAAATTTTACAAAAACATATTACACATTCACATTCCCTATACTATTTATTAAATACGAACATTTACATTTGAGCATTTACCAGACACAATGTAGAACCAATGCAATATTATAAGGTACAATCTAAGCAATGCAGGATTAAGGGTCTTGCTCAAGTACACAAATGTGGCAGCTTTGCTCTGCCTGTGTGAAGTTTGCATGTTCTCCCTGCAAGGTTTTTTTCTGGGTACTCCTCCATGCCAAATACATGGAATGTATGTAAGGGAAATTGGTGGTTGAAAAGTGACCCTTCCTGTGTAAATGTGTGTTAATGTATTTATTAAGAACTCTGTACACTACCATAATAAACCTTAAATTTAATAAAAGTATTATCCATCCATCCATTACCTTCCACACAGGATCACGGGCCAACTGATGCCAACCCGGCAAATCTGGGCGCAAGGGCAGGAACAACCCTTGATGAGGCAACAATACATCGTAGGGCACACACACAGTCACACACTAAGGGCCACTTTAGAGTCACAAATTAACCTAACACGTATGTCTTTGGATAGTGGGAGAAAACCAGAGTACCTGGAGTAAACCCACGCAGACACGGGGAGGACATGCAGATTACAATGTACACCAATGGTTCCCAAAATGAGGGGTATAGAGGTATTGCAGCGGGCGCAGCAATGTTAATGAATGCTGTTACATGGTGAAGATGTAAGATATGTGGGAGAAAACCGGAGTACCTGGAGTAAACCCATGCAGACACGAGGAGGACATGCAGATTTTATTGTACACCAATGATTCCCAAAATGAGGGGTATATGGGTATTGCAGGGGGTACCGCAATGTTAATGAATGCTGTTACATGGTAAAGATGTAAGATACATAATGCATGTAACTTGTAATTATTCCACTGTAAAGTTGATTTGTTACTTTATTTTGTTGTGCTCAATAAAGCATTACTTTATGAATCAAACTTATATGTTTGATATAGTGCTCTGATTTCACACTGTGAAATTCGCCCAGTATGTTTAATGTGTCTATTAAAATTGGCAGCTTGTGGATACAGTGTTTAAAAACCAGCAGCACTGCTGTGTCTAATCCACTCATACCCGAAGAACACTCCAACACTTGACATAGAAGCATGTCAAACTGGACGAGAATGCCACAAATTGACTGTTTAGTAGGGTGTATGGTAAGTGGGGCTGATAAAGTGGACAATTAGTATGGAATGAAGCACATGGTTTTAATGCTATGATTATGGAAATTGGAGTTCCATAATGCTCTGTGCTGGAACTTCTTCTTTTCTCTCTCTACACCCATGCTTTCAGCAAAGCCATAACCTTATACGGTTTCTAATGTAGCCATATGGGCAAGGGATTACTTTGGCAAAACCTTTGCCAATCACTACAATACTAAGTTACATTCACAAAAAGCCACTTAAAACTTTACTGTGCAAAAAGGCGCCTCATGTTAATCATGAAGCCATGACTTCTCTGGGCTTTTGCTTTTGCAGGTCATTTTACACTTCTTTATTCATGCAGAAAGGTACACTGAGATCTTAAAGCATCACATGCAGCCTTCAAGCAACATATGCTGACCATTTTTCCAGGTATGTCCAGGCATTTTCTAACAATGCAAAACCACACGCTGCACACATTACAAAGGCATGTCTGTGGAAAAACGGGAAACTGATACTGGGCTGGCCTGCCTGCAGTCATGACATTCCCCTAATAGAGAATGTGTGGAGAATGGATAACGACTACCATTGGGCCGTTGCACATCTTAAGACGTTTTTGCAGGAAGAATGGGACAAAATTTACACCTTAAACACTAAGTCACTTGGTATTGGCAAGTTATTTGGTTTTATCAATGCTGAAATTACCATATCTAATTATTTCTGAGTCTCTTTTTTAGAAAGCAAGCAGGAAATGTGTATTTAGTATTAAGAAACTTTAAAAAATCAAAAAAAGGCTTTTATAGTTTGTGTGACCTAAGTTGAGACTTCTACAGTCTGAAGACTTAATCAGGAATGTTTTTTTTTGAATGGTGGCAGCCGAGAAACCACTTTCTCAGGAGGGGAACAAGGTGAAAAGGATAGGAAATACTAAGGTTCAAAAGGATTGGAATAAATATCAGTGGGAAATAGTATTATGAGGTGACGAATCCAAGATTGCGATTTTGGTCCAATAATCGACAATATGTTATATATGGTTATTATTAACATTAGTAAAATAATCTAATGGTAAACAAAGACTTCTGCACAGTAATGCATATTTATTTAAATAACATTTGATGTCACCACTGTCACTAGCCCATAGACTGTTTGTTTTGAATGCTTTTTTACAAATTACTAACTACAATACATAGAGGTAGGCGTATGCCAACACACCAGTAGCTTACTGGCCGGCAACCTGGTGCTTCTGAGCGTCTCACTGGCACACAGCGCTGCAAACACAATAGGTCTTTTCATTACCTTTCATCAGACCGGTTTGTGTTGCATCTCACAATGCAGCCTCCTAGACAAAAAGCATTTTATTCTATTTCTGAGCTAGGGTTTCGTGGTGCACACAAAGTGCATTCAAGAGGAGGGTCTAGAGAAGCCCACTATGTCTCAATCAGTGTGGAATTGTAAAACCCAGAAGAACAATGATACATCATGTAAAGTTGTGAAATGAATGACAATCATAGGAGTGTTCATTACTTAACTTCAGGGTTAACCTTATTTATAATTTTCAGTTTAGCCTGAAGTAATGTTGATGACAAGGTCAGAATGGAGCTGCTATATATATATATACTACTGAGAGTTCAGATCACATGAAACCACTTCTTTTTCCCCAGTCTCTCAGGTGAGAGGTGTAGTGTTTCTTCCAGCTAAAGTACCTCAGGTACAAATCTGACCCGAAACTAGGAAACTGACAACCACAAGTTACACTACACCAGGGTCACCATGTCCCAAATAAAGCTGCCACCTTTTAGTTATTGCTTGTTGTTTGAGTTATTGCCTTACCTTATTCAGAAATAAAATCAAGCTTCCTGAGGCAGTAGCTGCTAGATCCCAGATTGACTGAGTAACAAAACAAACACTTCAGGCATATCTTCTCCTCTGTGAGTTTTCCATTGGCTGTATATTCAGGGGTTATTTTTCCGTACCTATGAAATGCACGCTGTTGCACGCTCCAGGTAATGGAAGCTGATGTCATCTGAAAGCTCTTTATCTACAGTGGGTGTTCCCGTATGGGGTAACAACTGTGTCAACACGGGACAAGTAAAGGCAAAAAAGGCTTGACAAGAGGAGGCGGGCAATGGGGTTGGGTGCGGAGAACAAAAGTGCATGGGACGTGTGTACATCTGCAATTAGAAAGTGTCCAGGCTTAGATTTTCAGCCACATGTTTAGCTGGAATGTTACACTTTGCCCAGCACTTTACAAAACTCTATCATAGTCATATCATGGTCATAATTTGTTCCTTAACTTTCTTCCTATCTCTGGTTCAGATTTATATCCACCCCAGTTTACCTTTGTTTGCTTAGAAGTTATACTATATAGTCAAATATTTATGGATACCCAAACATTATTTAAAAAAACAGGAGTAATAGTGGAGTTTGTCTCCCCCTTTGCTTCTTCAATAGCCTTTACACTTCTGAGAAGACTTTCCACTAGATTCGGGAACACGACTGTGAGGTAAGGCACTGGTTTTGGCCAACACATTTCTCTACCATCGTTTTTATATGGAGATTCAGTGCCTTTAGGCTTCATATCAAGTTAGTAATGAGTATGACTGAAGTAACAGAATTAGAAGGGGTGTCTATGAACCTTTTGCCATAAAGTATATTTAGGTTTAATTCACTATAATGTAAAGAAAATAATATTGTAAGGTCCATGGTTTCTTTTGGGTCAAGGTACTGTTGGTTCTTTGCCACTGTTGGTTCTTTGAGCAAGGTTTTTAACCCACAGCTTGGATTGTATCATCTGGAAATTGCTCTGGATAAGCATATATGCTAAATGCTGTAATTGTTGGTGAGTAGATGTGGTTGTGTTCTTTCTTATAGTTACAGAAGTGTGTTTTACTCATGTTTGATCTTGCTGGTTTTTACAGTTTACAGTACAGCATTTAGCAAACGCCCTTATCCAGAGCGACGTACAACTGATACAGTCTTACGATCCAAGCAGTTCTGGGTTAAGGGTCTTGCTTAAGGACCCAACTGTGGCAGCTTGGCAGAGGTGGGATTTAAACCCTGGACCTTCTGGTCCAGAGTCCAATGCCTTAACCGCTTGGCTACCACAGTCCCATTACAAAATGCACTGATCATTTACAGGACATCTCAAATGTACCCGATCTGCTGTCTTGTTTTGTCTTTTTAAACGTTAAAGAATGGGTCTTTCTAAAGAGTCGATGATTTTGAGTGTTTATTTAATCGGATACCACACAGTAACAAGTAAGTTCATTCAATTTCTTCTCTCCTGGATCTTCCGCGACCAGCTGTGAGTGGTATTTCTGATCTAGTGGGAAAGGGTGGAACCACAGCAACAGACCACAGAGTGCAGTTACTGAGTGTTGAAATGCACAGCGACTAAAACCAACTCTTTGCTTATGACCCAGTAACCGCTGTTACAACACCATCTCTGTCTGAGATTAACATCACCACCTGCAGGATTCAAATCCCACCTGAGCAAGGCCCTTAACCCACAGATGCTTGTAAGACTGTATTAATTGTAAGTGGCTCTGGATGTCTGTTAAATGACGTAAATGAAAATGATAGAGTGATCAAGCCTTGTCCAAGAACAGCTTTTCCTGCCTGACTGCATTGTACCAACTATAACATTTGTAGGGTAAGAGATAATGGTCTGTGTTTGTTTTCTGTTTTCCTAGACCTTTGTTGTGGAAGAACAAGGCCCACATTGACCTCAATACCATTGAGGAGCCAGGCTCTCTCATCCAACATCATTGTCTGACCTCATAAATTCTATTGCGGATGATGGGAAAGAATTTAGACACACAGACACACTCCAAACCCTTGTACAAGTGTTTCCCAGAAAATGGGAAGATGTTGCATCTGCAAAAGGGGTAACCGACTCCAAAAGACGAGCCATGGAAATAGAATGGAACTTCATAAAAGCATAATGTGTCTGTGTATCAAAGCTCTTTTTCTTGACTCCTATTAGTCAAACGTTGCCAAATGGGCACCCTGCTAGAGCAATGCTCATCTGTATGTCTGCAGATTTCACTTCTGCTTTGCCTGCTGAGGGTCACAGTGGCAACAGACTGAGAAATTCAGTCCATACTTCACAGATTCTCCTCCTGTATCTCCAGATTTTCTCAAGCCACCTGTGAGTCCTGGCTTTTGGTCAGATGGTGGTGCCTGGAGACAACAAAATATACGGGAAGAACCTAAGCTCTGTTGTGAATGCTAGCATGCAGGTCCAGCTGTCCCCATTTAAGGCACCACCAAGACCAATGAACGACGATATTGTACAACTTTAGGTTAAGTAATTCTAATGTATAGTGTGTCTAGAGGAGCTTCACCTTATTAATAATCTTATATAAAGCACCAAAGTACCATGGCTATACAGGTTTTCTTTGTTTATGTTTATCAACTTTACATAGTAGTTCGAATTTATTTACCATATAGGTGAACCGTAGCTTTATCAGCGTAACTTCCTAGATATTTAAGGCATACTTGTCAATTGCTCAATAACGATTTATAATGAGCAAGATTTCTGGGGGTCTTGTGCAGTGTTCCATTCAAATATTTAAATACCCCAGTGGGGACACGTTTTGTAGGACAATCCTCGCATGGACACTGTTCATGTGTACGCTGTAAAAGTGTCAGTAAAATGCTATAAGTGCGACTCTAGTGTTCTTGTTTATTTGTGTTAAGAGTGCAAACACGACAATTGGTGATGAGGTTTGACCCATCTGAGCAATGGATACAACACAAAACAGGTAAAACATAAAAAACTTGGGGTCAAAAACATTTACCAAATCAAGTGAAGCAGGAAAAATAGGCGGGCCTGTCTTTGAATCTGTAGAGGCAATGCCAGCAATTGCACAAACAAACTTGCATTCAAACTCGTCTCGTGTTTAACCACTACTTTTCCTGTCAGCACCAATGAAGCTTTCTTTTTCTGTAGCATTGCTTGTTTATTTTTTGATCAGCACATCTCAAGGTAAGCCTCACAACCTAATTCCTATTTAATTTATGTGCCTTTTTTTTTTTAAAAAAAACAGAATAGAAACATTGTTGGGGTAGGTTCAGAAGTTACCTGAGTGTTAACCTGAGCATATGCAAAAGTAAGCACTGTCAGTATGAGACACTGTGCCCAGACAACCTTAGTTTCATAATTGTTTTGTTATTTTTACATTTTAAATACCAAGCATTGTCATTTGCTGACCGGTTTTATTAGATTCCATCTATACAACACTAAATACCAAACCCAAATTCCTTAATCGGAGAAGGAACTAATGCCTGCTGAGGCATCATTTACACTGCTGACTGGTATCTATACTAGTCATTTTACTAGTCAGGCTGTTTTTTTCTGTATTAGACTATGGTGTCACTTTACTTTATTAGTAACATTCATGTCTACAGCTGCTGCACATTTCACTTTCTATTGTTCACTCTGATATACTCTCATGCTTCCTGTATGTGATCTAATGCTATGTCCTGTTTTTTCCTGTGACACTTGAATTTTGCCCCCCTGTGAAGTGATGTCTGTCTGTCTGTCTCTCTCTCTCTCTCTCTATCACACAAACTAATGAAGTTCTACCATGTTCGAATGTCTACATTTCTTACCTGCTTTTCCTGCCCAAAATCCCAGGGCTGTGTAGCACAGGCATACAGACATTTGGTCTAAAAATACCCTGACTGTCAAGCTAACAGGAGCACTTTACACAGTCAGTATTTAGCAGTGACGAGATTTAAGAGTTCAAGAATAAGGATTCTACAAACAGGATGTTATCTGAACAATTCTCTGAGATGAACGAGATAAATGAGACGACAGGAAGGAAGGAACCACAGGGCTACTAGACTGACTCCAAAAAGTAAATTTAAAGATAGCCTACACATTCTTGGAAGCACAGAAGATGAAGAATACAGATGGATGTTAGTATAAAAAACAAACTTTCTAAAATGTACTAGATAAGTTAAAGTGTACGGTGGGTAGCGCCGCTGCTTCACATCAAGAAGGTTTTGGGTTCAATCCCAGGGTGGAGCAGCCTGGGTCTTTCTGTGTGGGGTCTGCATGTCCTCCCCATGTCTGTGTGGGTTTACTTTGGTTTCCTCCCACAGTCCAAAGACATGCGTGGTAGGTTAACTGGTGTCTCTAAAGTGGCCTACAGTGTGTGAATGTGTGCGTGACTGTGTGTGTGTCCTACAATGGATTGGTGCCCTGTCTAGGGTTGTT
>JAVSBV010129466.1:0-17738 GCA_033117975.1 Parotocinclus spilosoma
ATAATAATAATAGTAATAATAATAATAATAATAATAATAATAGTAATAATAATAATAATAATAATAATAATAATAATAATAATAATAACAATAACATTGTTATTGTTGTTATTATTATTAGCAGTAGCATTCATAGGCATAGTGTTTTTTGTTGTAGTTTTTTTTTAGGTAAGGGATAGCATTAAAAAAATTCCTGCTTACAGTTTCCTGGTGATTTCATTTTTAACGGCAGGATGTGCTTTCTCCTGGCTGTTAAATTTGGTAAAAGTAACATTTTAAATTTTTTAATGAAATTTATGGTTTGGTACTGTGAAGGAGGAGGATAAACTTTTTTCCCACTAATTAAATGAGGTGAACCTTTTAACGCTACATTTGCTAAATCCAGGCATATATTTAAATTTAGTGTTACCGAAAAGTTCAAATTTGCAATAGTTGTATATTAATTAATCATAATAAGTCTGATAGTATGATTACAATATGCACAAATGTACTTTTAATCTGTACAAGTGTTTACATATTTTCCTCCACCTGTCTGTTTTTAGCATCACGTTTCCAGAAGCATTTTATATCTTTGCGTTCTCTCCAAAGCAGATGAATGGCCTGAACATTTTACCAAAGCAGTAAGAAGCTTGCACATGTGACACAACAAATAAGGGATGCACAACTTTTTCCTTGCCACCCACTTTACAACCAAAGTAAATGCAAGAAAATTCCCAGAAGGTTAAGAAACATTTTCAGTTATCAAAATGACTTTTTCCAACTGAGCTAGTTGGAAAACTTCCCCAAGCCTATAAACAGCACATTTGCATAATGACTGATACCTGCACCAATGCATAACAATGGCACCAGTATTAAAATATATGATAAATATTATCATTTTTAATTTGTAGATGTAGATGCAGAACAACACAATATTCCAGCAGCTAAAACATTTTGTTTTTATAGGGCTTATTGGGATTCTGATTATTCTTGACAGTTACTGTATTACTGTACTAGCAGAAATATGATGTAATGCTGTTGTTCATTTAAATCATCTTGAATGTTTAGAAGGTTGTTGGCAGTTTGTGGACAGCTTCTTAAAACTCCAGCAGTATTGTTGTGTATGATCCAATCATACCAACCCAACACACACTAACACACCATAGCAATGGCACTGCAGTTCTGAGAATGATTCACCACCCAAATAGTAGCTGATCTGTGGAGGTCCTGACCCTATAAAGGGAAAAAGGTGGACTACAGTCTGTACTTTTAGAACTACATAGTGCAATGACCACAAAAACATTGACAAGGAATGAGCAGAATACAAAGTGGAAAAAAATATAGAATAACTTAGACAGCACTGTAGATACAGGTCATATAACAAATGTATGTGAAGAAATAACTCCATGTCTTGTGAGCAGACGGTCTGTAATCAGCTACATAATAAATCTTGTGGTGCAGTGACAATTTACTAGGCCAGATTCAGTGTAGTTCCAGTCTCAGTGGTTCTTTCTTGCTTGGTCAGGTGTCACACATGCTCAGTTGTCTGTGTCTGAGGGAGGGGAATGTACAGGGTATGTGCTTGTGCCCTGTGAATTGCAGAATAGACTTCAGACCCTAAGCAAGACAAGCGGACTTAAATGCAAACTAAACTATGCAAACTAAATTAATTATTAATTAACAGACTAACTAAATAAATATGTAAAATAATTAAATGAATAAATACATGTTGCCATGTTCATACACACTGCAGAAATATATTTAAAGCAGTGATAAGAGTGTTCTGAAGACCATGACAAGACATTGGAGGATTTATGCAGTATGTGTCAACTTTGAAGAAAGGGTAATTTGAAACTATAAAAGGCAGAGAGGCCTCATTGCATAATAATACATTTTTTTAAAGCACGGTACATTTGTATTGTACAGATTCTTAATCTCAAATATGGCGTAAAAGCTTGTGTGGTAGCCGAAATATTTGAATGTCCTCAGGTGAACTGGTACTCAAAGTTTTATTCATAAAACTATCATAAAGCACTTCTTATGTAATGTCAGATGCAGGGATAATTACTGTGCCCTCAAACTCACCAATCATACCATGATTTACTATATTTATAACACTTTCATTAATTCTATATTAAGTCTTACGTAATGGCAATGTGATACAGGCAGGTATCCAAAGTATATAATGTTACGCTATCAGGATTCCCAACAGAAACCGTGGACATTGTTTGCCAGGCCAACCTTTTAATTTACAATGCTGTCGTGTGTCTTTTATAAACTGTCTGGCTACTCATACATAATTTATAATAATTAATTCCCACATGGGCCAGCAGCTTCAGGTGATGTTGACTTTAATCACCATAAAGGGAAAATATGATTTTAGTGATTTTGAATTATTATCGGTGCCAGATGGACTGTCCTGATTTTTTTAATAACTGCTGATCTCCTGTGGTTTTCATGCACAGCATTTTCTGATGTCTTCTTGATGAGAAAAGTCAACGGAGGATGGTGAGGCTCCATGTCTGCTTGAACGACCACTTCAGAAAGGCTACTGTAACTCATACAACCAAACTGTGCTATTGTGGTGAGCACAAAAAGTATTTCAGAATGCACAACATGTCAAACCTTGAGGCAAAGGGGCTACAGCAGTTGAAAACCTTGTCAGTTTCCACATTTGCAAAGCTGATGCTGAAGTGGGTTCATGTTCTTCAAAACTGAACAGGTAGTAACTGGGTAAACATAGTTTGGTCTGATGACCAATCGATTTCTGCTGGAGCACATAGAGGATAAGGTTAGAATTTGGCACCAATATATATATATATATATATATATATATATAAATCCATGGGCCCAAACCGTTCTGTGTCAACAGCCCAGTATGTTAGAGATGGCGTAATGGTGTGAAGAATGTTTCTTGGCACACTTTTTACACACCTGTAAATACCAATCAATCATCACTGGAATGCCACAGCCTACAGCATCTCATTTTCTTTTTACTTAATTAATTTCAGGTTCCCAGTGGAAATTGTGCCCCCCGCCCCCATCACAATTCTATCAACTCCTCCTGGGGGATCCCCAGCCTTTCCCAGGCCAGCTGGGATGTATAATCCTTCCAGTGGATCCTGGGTCTACCCCTTGGGACTGCCAGTAGCTGGTACACCTCTACTGGGAGGCATTCAGGAAGCATCCTTTTCAGATGACCGAACCGTTTCAGCTGGCTTCTCTTAATGTGAAGGAGCAGCAGTTCTACACCAACCTGATCACTTGGGTGAGGGTGAGAAAATAGACTGACCTTAGCATTATTGCAGACGCTGCACCTAATCTACTCTTCCCATCAAGACCCCCCTAAAAACTTGAACTTATCTACTTGAACTCCACACTAGTTACTTACCCCTTACCAGAAGGAAACATACCATCTTTTTTTCTGGAAGATAACCATGGCTTCAGTCTTGGATGAAGTGCACCAATTAATTTACACAATTTATCCAATTTACCTAAGTTTAATGGCTGCTTCTACCATGTCACAAAGCAAAAACCCTACCGTAACAAATGTGCTTTGTGACAGTGTCATGAATGGATTTTTGAACAGCACTTTAATTTAAGGAAATGAAATGTTTCATTTACTTGGTCATATATGGAGCTGTAGCTGTCCATGGGAAAAAATAAAGGTGTGACAGACAGACCCCATGTTAAACAGTATATCACTGTACTTCAACCAGTATCACAGAAATTGAATTGCTCAAGTAGCAGGGGAGGTCACTCTAAATACTTGCCACTGCTAATAATTTGCTATAATTTATAGTTTTTATTCTAATAAAACGATTTGGAAAAAATTATATATTGTCATTATACCACGGCTAAATCAAAGGTATATCCAATGAAATGGTGGCCTAATACTTTTTCACAGTATTGCATATTCCTGAACATGCTAACCAAGAGAATTCAACGTTGGTTTGTTGGTATTTGAATATAAATCTTCCACAAATCAGCAATTCATCTAAAAGTACTCCTTATGTGTGACAGAGCCCCATTTAGGGCTCACTTTGTTAAGGGGAATCATTAGGAAGATGGACAGTGATGGATAATATATAGAACCTTCTGTGGTACGAACTCAATTTCTATTTATATAAAGAAGATATTTTATATTCAGCCCCTGAGTTCTAGCTACACAGATGTTTGGGATGATGCTAAGAAGAAAGAGCAGCGGTGTTGCAGGGAATGCAGGTGTGTGCACCATTAGGAGGCAGTAGTGTATGGGTATTAGTTATACACTGCTGTGGGTGAATCAGAGAGGAAAAAAATCGACTGAAGCACACAATGCAGTTTGGCTGGAGCGTTATCCACCCAGCACTCATCTGACTGCCAGCTTCTTACAAAACATCCAAATACTTCTACTGGCCTGATTTTGACGATCGCACTTTAGGTGAATCCTTTTCAAGCTTGCGCGCGATACAACATTAAATTCGAGCTGCGAGAGCAGGGCGATCATTGAAGTTTCGCGGACTGAGTGGATTAGACGTTGGGCCGCGAGAGGAGGAGGAGGAGGAAGGAGGCCGTCTGCCTCAGAGGCGCTGCTGCTTTTTATCCTGCATGTGCGTGTAACTCGAGTCCGAGGCTGCGCGGCCTGCGCTACTGTCGTCTAATGGAGCCCGAGAAGAAACCTGGAGAAAGCGATCTCTCACATCGGGCAGTTTCGAGTGGTGGGTGCTATCCCGATCACACTGATACTAATATGCACGGCTAGATTTGTGTTTAAAGCACGGCGAAGTCAGCCGATTTTCATCAGTGATTCACCTTTCTCTCTTTTACTCGTCAAAGGAATGCTAGCGCTCATAGCTGAAGCGGAGTTGAATGTTTTGTTGATGTGGATTAAAACGGCTTGGGGTTTGGATGTGCGTACAGTAGTGAGGATTTGCTTTTTGAGTTTGAGAAGCGGGTGTTATGTGTAACAGTCATCGTTTCTGTCTCATCATTTTGGTGTGTAAGATTTAGCAAACAACTTGAGCTAGCTCAGATAGCAAATAGCTAACGTTTGACCTGCTATCCAGCTGTTTGACTGGTTAGGTGGATAAAACGGGACGCGTGTGTGAATTTGGTTTTTCTTTAAAAATCTTATTTTTGTCTAAGGCAGAGTTGAAGAACTCTATCTCAATGTATAGTAGCGGTGTTTACACTGGATATTACAGTAGCAGCAGAGAGCTAGAGATATGGTAATTACTTTACCGTCATTAATGTAGGTAGCTTTAGCTCATTATAGGCCACTTAACCAGTTTGGTGTAAGTTACTGGTTGTTTTACTGGTGACTTGATTTAGATGGGAATTGTTTTCCACTTGTCTTTCCTAGAGAATTGTGACCTAAAAACTTTTGCATGTCTTTATTTTTTGACTTGCAAAACGGCTGCGCGCACACACACACTGGGGTGTTCATTTTGTTATCACGAAGCTGTCATTTTAACAAACTTAAGCTTCTTTAGTGTTGTTGAATATCCGAATTTAGAATCAGATTTATTGCCAAATATTTTTTTTAGATACGAGGAATGTGGTGTAATGTTGTATGACAGGAGAAATGCGAGTAAGAAAACCAAAACCAAAAAGGTAACTCTATAATTGTGATACAAATATGATCGCTAATATTAAAATAGTTCTGTGTGGTTAAAATGGATATATTCACAATATGGATATTTCTTGTAACGTGTCATGCAAATAGTAATATGCTTATTATTCATACGTGCATAACAGCTTATTCTTTTATTGCAATACTGCTACATCATGATAATTATTTGGGTACACAACGTGTCATTGTGTTATAAAAAACAAATTACAGCTACTTTGTATTTATCGTTTACAAAAATTGACAAGGGCTAATCAGGTCAATTAAACATAATGGTATCAGTTACATGTTGGATTATATTTACAGGGTGTCCCAAGTGCACATTTACAAAAACCCAAGATAAAAAGAAGAGAGAACAATAAGCCTAATATATTATAATAAGAAATCAGTTACTGGGTGGAGTGCTATGACAGTTTATCGACAGGGTGTTCCATCAGTCCAGCATGTGTCATAGAGAGAAAATCAAAACATACAAAACAAAAGTTTTAAGCACATCTGTCTTTGGTAACATTTACAGAAAAATAAGGCATTAACAATGAAAGGTTAAATAAGAGTGCATAATTCCTAAGCAGCTATAAGTTAGTATGATGAATAAGGATAAGGGTGTTATTACAGCAGGTCTGCAGGATGTCCCATATGTCCGGCCTCGTATGGGGAAAAAATTAAATCAATAGATTTAAGCGAATGTTCACTATGCATAAATGTAGTTGGTTTACCCAGTCAATTAACAACATGTATAACTGATTGTGGATTTACATATAATATGTATTCATTATACACTCTATGCTTCACAAATATGAAGTTTAATTCAGTTTAATTCAGTTTTACAGTCTGGGTCCTATTCTGAAAACGAAACACGTGTTTTATATGTCCCCTACAAAAAAGTAGGCAGATAAGGAGAAACTTTTTCAGTTGGGTTCTTGCCTTAAATAGATTTTAATGCCTAATTTAGTACTGCTTTGGGTAGAATGTTGGTGTATTTATTGGGTGTCCAAAATTATTTTAATTGCACACATTGGTCTGTTTTACCTCATCAGCTAATACATGGTTATTGATAATCTGGTTAGTGGTGTTACAGGCCTTAAAAAGTGCTCTTTTATTAGAGACTTCTACTCTCTGATTTAGCTGATGTTCTCTGACTGTGCATATCTATTTCTACAACATTGATCTGATGTTACAGCTGATTTGAAGGTCAACTATGTGGTTTGCCATTTATTGTTCCTGTTTTCTTAAACTTTGCAACAACTCTGCTAACAGCTGTGTGTTATAAACTGGTCTGGCTGTACTCTTTACAGCAGCTTCTTTTAGAGTTCTTAAGAGTAGTCAAGTCATTCTTACTCAGGTAGTTAGTATAAAAATAACAGGATTGTAGAGTTTGAAAATAGAAATGTTACAATTGGGTAGGCTTGCACAATTTCTGATTGGGCTTAGAAGATAAATTGTAAAGCTCCTTTAGGTTTATTCTAAATCTGCCTTTGATAAATAAAAAAATACTTTAACTGCAGTATTAGGATTACTACACTATACTATATTACTATACAATTGTGTATGGTTGATGTCATTTGTCAGTGCATTTAAAACTATTCTTAGGGTTGGATATCATTTGCTTGGTTATCAGTTTTGATTCCATAGTGGTGAAAAAATGTGCCAAATATTATACTTACTTTTTGTATTTTAATTTCAAAAGTAAGCTATTTACATCAAGACTTTTTCTTCCCTTTAAATCCTGTTATAAGTGAAAAGCTTAAAGTGGTTTAATGGTCTATAGCAGCGAAGAAACATCACCTTTCTGTCAGTTACTATTGGTGTTAGTACTCTCTACTGCTGAAATGACAAACATAAGTAAAATTGGTTTAAATGGGAAGGAAATAGCAATTTTTTTTCCTTGGGGCAGTGTGTGGATAGGATAACCTTTGTTCACGTTTAAGTTTTTTAGACTGTTCTAGCTAATGGAGCACTTGCATTTAGGATTTTCGCTTTTGAGCTCCATTGTCCCGCTAAGGCTATAGAGGAGCAAAAACTATTTGACAAATGTGATCACGTGACACAACGTTCCTGGCAGATAGATGCTTCCTTACTTATCAGTTAATCTTAAAATATAAAATGCGTTCGTGGGAACCGATGAGTGGAATCGAAATTTGTTTTCTTAATGGATGGGTTACCTGGTTCCTTGTAATTTTCGATACCTAACCTTTGTACTGTGTTCTACTTTGTCTACACAGCCATTAATGTAAATATGTGTGGCAACCATTATATCTCTTTTATTGTTCATTACCGTTATTGCTTTAACTCTCTTAGGCATGGGGTTCACTAGAGCTGCACAGTTGCTGCATATGAATTCTCTTCCACTCCTCCATGATGACGTCACAGAGCTTGTGCATGTTAAAGACCTTGCGGTTCTCCACAGATGCTCAATAGGTTTTAGATCAGGAGACATGCTTGACATTTCCCCTCAGTTTCTTTATCAAGGCAGTGGTCTTGGAGGTGTGTTTGGGGTCTTTATGACGTTGGAATAGTGCCCTGTGCCCAGTTTATGAAGGGAGGGCATCATGCTCTGCTTTAGTGTGAACTGTAGCTCTCCACAGCTGGCAGCACTCCAGCAAACCATGACATCCCCACCGCCATGCTTGACTGTAGGCAATACAAACTTGTCGTTGTACTCCTCACCTGGTTGCCGCCACACACATTGTCTATCCCGAATAAGTATATCTTTGTGTCATCAGACCACAGGATAGGGTTCCAATAATCCATGTCCTTAGTCTGCTTGTCTTCAGACCCCTGTTTGGGGTCTTTCTTGTGCATCATTTTTAAATGAGACTTCCTTCTGGGACGACAGTTTGATACAGTGTACAAGCTGACCCCCCACCCCTTTAATTGGCCTTTTAAGATAATGTAATATTGTGAAGCTGCTTTGAGACAATGCGCCATTGTAAAAAGCGCTATATAAATAAAATTGAATTGAATTTAAGCTCTGCAGCAATGCTGGCAGCTGTCCTACATCTATTTTCAAAAACCAGCCTCTGGATATGTGCCTTCAGCTTCTTTGGTCGACCATAGCGAGGCCTGTTCTGAGTGGAACCTGTCCTGTTAAACCACTATGTGGTCTTGGTCCCTGTACAGAGTTTTTTGCCATGAGGTGCTATGTTGAACATCCAGTGACCAGAGAGTGTGAGAGCAATAACACCAAATTTAACCTACCCGCTCCCCATTTACACCTGAGACCTTGTAACACTACCAAGTCACATGATACTGGGAAGGAAAAATGAGTAATTGGGCACAATTTGGCCATTTTCACGTAGGAGTGTACTCACTTTTGTTTCCAGTGGTTTAGACATTAATGACTGTGTTGAGTTGTTTTAAGGACACAGCAAATTTACACTGTCATGCAAGCTGGCTAAATTGTACCAGCCTGGTGGCCAATCTTCATTAATTGCACATTTGCACCAGTAAGAGCAGAGAGGGAAAGAGCAGGGTAAGTTTTGAAAAATAAATTTGCAAAACGATCTTTCGAAGCGATCTACAACACAAAGTATAGGTACTCTGCGTAATACTGTAAAAAAACAAGTTCTTACTAAATTCCAGTCAACATTTGAAGTAGGGCTGCAACTATCGATTATTTTTTTTGATTAATCGATGAATCGGATATTTTTAAAAATATTTCCCATGTCTTTAATCGGAAAAAGAGCATTGTATAACAGAGACCATAAGTACTTACAATAATTAAATAATAATATATTAAGTTAAATAAGACTTAAAACTGCTGTTTTCTTGAATGAGAAAGACAGTATAGCATGAGTATAGATGGATCAATTTAAACAGGTCAATAAACATTTTATTTACAGCATTAGGTTAAAACAAGTAAGTAACAAAAGTACAAAAGCTAAGAGATACGCACACATTGGCACATTACGTAACAGTGTGTGAATACCTAATTACACAAATTAGAGTAGCTCGAATATGTTACCTTAATCCCTGTCTAAATACAATTCATCCTGCCTATACAGTGTAGTGTCTTCATTTATACTTTATCAGAAAATTTTAACTTAAGCTTAATCATTAATTACCACAACTGTGTACAAGTTATATTTATTTATTAAGCACATAAACACTGCTTAAGCTAATTACACTTGAATTACAACTAACACACACGTACTCCATCACTGCCATTATCCAGTTAAAAAGCAAGAAACATTACAAACCGTGTTATGCCAGGTCACACAGTGTGAGTACACTGTTACGTTTTCTCACTTCAAAATACAACAAACTTTACTGTAGTGACTCTTACCCTGCTGTTGAGCTACTTAACCCTCATCAGTTACTCCAAAATGTTTCAGGTTCTGTATCATAACTGTTTGCTCCCGTGCCAAGTTAAATCACTTTTTCAAAACGTGCATGTTACACATTTTTTGTTGTGTGAATTGTGAAGTGCTCACACACGTTTGAAGATTTGAGCCGAACCTTCTTCTCTGCGTCGGTCATGTTGCTTTAAGAAATTAATACATTCTGCAAATGTTAAAATTATTTAGAAATTTCCGTGTCGTTTAAGTTTGTTTTAGTTCAAGTATTTATTTTTTCCAGCGTTGATGAAGCACCGCAGGTGACGTAAGCTCAGGTGAAGGATATGTAAAGGCGAGTAAGACCTAAATCGTGTAACACATCGAATCGATAATGAAATTCGTTGCCAACACGTTTAATAATCGATTTTTAATAATCAAAGTGTCTGTCAGTCCAACTGAAGTAGATCTAAAACATCTTTTTTCAATTACAGTCATTTAGATTTATATTACACGATGGCTATAAGTTTCACCTTGTTGAATCTCTGTAATAGATTGGATAGTCACTCTAACAATGATTGTGTGTTTGTTTCAGACGTTGCTGCTAAGAAGACCTACATTACTGAGGTAAATGTTTCAGAGTGGATGCTATTCACTCACTAAAACTGAAAAGGATTAACATGGTCATTATAAGAGATGGTATCGATTTTAGGTTTAAAAAAAACAAAAAAAACAAAAAATGTATTGTTTATTATTTTTTTTCCGTTTATCTCACGTTGCTTCTTAGATGCCGTCCTCATCGTTCCATCCAGGCTTTGGCCCTGAGAAGAAAATTGGTCACAGAAGAGTGGATGCATCAGGCGAGACCACATACAAAAAGGTTCATCTCCATACTGAATCATTATGCTACTGGATCCTTTTTCTTCCATCATTTAGAAAAGTCTACATATAGTTTGTGTGAATTTATTAACTGCATCCTTGGTAATGCTGTTATATAATCTATATGTGTGTTTTCTTTACGAATATGGTGCAGTGACAAAGTAAGCTCATGTTTGACCTTGTTGAATGTGTGTCCATTACAGACCACATCCTCAGCTTTGAGAGGTGCTATCCAGCTGGGCATCGGCTACACTGTGGGTAACCTGAGCTCCAAGCCTGAGAGGGATGTGCTAATGCAGGACTTTTATGTGGTAGAGAGCATCTTCTTTCCCAGGTGCTTTGGTTTATGTATACAGACATGCATCTTGTTTTTATGCAAGTTCGTTATTTCAACATGTTTTCTCTTTTTTTTCCTCAGTGAAGGCAGTAATCTGACTCCAGCGCACCACTACCCAGATTTCAGATTTAAAACCTATGCTCCTGTTGCGTTTCGGTACTTTCGAGAGCTCTTTGGGATTCGACCTGATGACTACCTGGTAAGACTCAGATTATGATGGTGTTTATTAGGGGTGGGAATCTCTAGGCACCTCACGATTTGATTACTATTCAGAGAGCAACGATTCTCAGTTTGTTTGTTTTTTCTTTACCATGTGACTACATGAAACAAATCTATGGCGTCAAAATAGGTCCTAAAGTTTTGAGAACCAAAAATTTACATTTTGTAATAAAAACCGGTTTGTAAACAGAATATTTTGAGTTTAATATTCTTGAAGTATCCGTTTTCGCTTTCTTTGCACCTTTTCTCCATTGCGCTTCTCAGTCTTGCTTTCACTTCAAAAAGTTTAGCAGTTTAGCAGTCTGACTCTAAGCCTCATTATTAAAAGGCATAATCGTTAAAACTAGCTGATATGAGAAAACTTAAACACACAGCTTCCCTGTGTTTATCACTGACCATTTTCCAATCGGGGTAAAAGAGTTCCCCCAGCCCTAGCATTTAAAGTGCACGATTTATAGCTTTTGATCAGTCTTCTTGTCGAGGTAATTGTTCAAACACAGTGTGACCAATCACACTACAAAATCACTGCTGGACTAGTTGGACTGTGTTGCTTTGTTTATTTGAAAAACGCCCTTAAGATATCATTAAATTAGCTTTTATTTTTGTTTGACATGACTCCAAGACGACGATACAGTAATACAGTGATTAGCACTGCTGTCTCACAGCTCCGAGATCCCAAGTTCGATCCATACCCTGGGCTTGGCCTATGTGGAGTGTGTCCACATTCAAAATACGTGTTTTAGGTTAAATGGTGCTTACAAAAGTGTGAGGGTATGATTGCGTTTGCCCTGCAATGGAATGGCGTCCTGTCTAGAATTATTCCTGCCTCTGTTCTCTGTGGCTGTCTAAAGGCTGAGGAAGTCATCACACTGCTGAACGGCTCACTACAACTCGAGACAAGATGCACAGTGATTACTAATATTAACTAACTAATAAAATCAACTCTATTGTCATGTGCACTATGCATAAGGTTTAGCAGGTATGTAGCACCAGTTCATGTTAATGTCTGACTTGTGGCAGTTGAGCATGCTTGTGTTATTCAGACTCTATTAAGCACTTACATCTTCACTAAACAATCCAATCCAGAGGGGGGTTTCCAATCTGTTGACCAGCACAGTGAGGTAGGCCTGATGAAACGGGTCTGTGATGCTCACTAGCTCTGCCTTCTTCTCCACACAGGCAGCCCGGGCTTCATACCAGCTCATGTTGCCATGGACAACATGGTAACTCCGGTTCCTGTATTCTGAGACATCTAGTAAGGAGGCGTCATGATATTTTTGGGTCGGACGTTTGGTCTTATCTAAAAGGAAAGACAAAATGTAGTTATGGATTTGTTGATGTATTACCTGAATTAAAGCATCTGTTTTTTTGTGTACTGTAATTATGTGAATAAGCAAACACATTTTTTCACCAACAAGAACCAGCATCACAAAGATTATAATTCTGACTTTAAGAAACACATCTCACCTTACATTGTGAAACTGAGTGTTCTGATATGTATGATTATGTCATAATATCTAAATCTGTTGATGTGATCATATACAGTATAGTGCATAAGAATTAGGTCACGTTCGATTTGTTGTTTTAGCAACAGTATGATGACTATATAAGTATTTTTCAGGCTCTTTATTAGAGTACAACCAGAAAATACAGAAAACCTGGAAATAAAATCAAAATAAAAGGCTACACTGGCATTTAATATTCACTTGGCGGCATCATCGGGAGGCCAAGTTGACTCTACTACAGTTCAGAAAAGCTTGATTAGGAATGGTAATTTTGGAAGAAGAGCAGCCAAGAAACCACTTTTCAGGAAGGTCACACTAAATACTGACTTTTGCATGCAGAAGCCATTTTGTTCAGAAAATGGTGGTATTTTATGTTTGCATCTTAATAAACAGACTGTGAAATAATTACATATTGTAATTACACCATTGCTAAAACAATATATGTAACGGTGGCCTAAAACTTTTGCACAGTAATGTACGAGTGACATTCTTTCAGTCATTCTTACATTACTAATCTGTTGACGTGAGTTTAACCATATACCTATCAGCCAAAACTTTAAAGAAAAACAAAGGCTGAATAACAAATAACACTCATTATTTCATCACAGCAGCACTTGTTCAGCTCAGGTATATGTTAGATGGCAAATGAACATCAAATGTCAAATGTTTGGACTGTGGTGGACTAGTGCTTAAGGCTATGGACCAGAAGGTCCAGGGTTCAAATCCTACTTCTGCCACAGTTCCAGCTCAGGTCCCTGAGCAAGGCCCATAACCCACAATTGCTTGGATTGTAAGACTGTATTAATTGTAAGTCGCTCTGGATATGAGCGTCTGCTAAATGACATAAATGTAAATTAAATGTTTAGGAGCATAGACCTAAGTTACTTTCACAACGCACAAATCCTTATGGCCATACCGTATTGAATCATCTCCTAAATAACAAGGCTTGTGAAGCACTTTAGGTCAGAAGTGGTAAGTACCTAAACCCAGTGGTTTGAGAAGGAACAAACCAGCATTTATTGGCAGCAGGGTTTAACCTGGTATAGAGTGTGTGATGCTCTGGCTAATTTCTATTGGGAAGCCCTGGGTTAAGGCATACATGTGGACACTAATTTGACATAACACCTACCTGAACATCATTATGAACCAAGTGGTTTTAACCACCACAATCCTTAGAAAATCCTTGATTTGAGTTTATTTCATAAGTAAATATTAAAAAACATGACACTAAATCTAGAAATCTGATACGGGTAAGTATTACATTTTTGAATGTCTGACGTGATGAAACAAGGGACATCATGCACCAACCTTCATAGTTATCTGTGTATACTTTGCGTCTTTGTGATATGACCATTTCAGTAAGTTTATAGATAAGCTTGTCATAATCTGGTCATTGCTGTTAGTCTTTGCTGGCGCCAGTGGAAAATTCTCTTTTTCATGTTTCCCAAGGTTCTACTGATAAACCATGCATGCATTTCAAGATGCAGAGGCAGAAGCATAAATCTGCTACAGAATGTTGAGTTAGGAGGAAGTGTGTGAGTCAGAAAGGGAAGGATGTTGCCTTTCTGCGTTCTGATTTCGACATTTGATTGTACTTTCACAGAAGGATACTTGGATTCTGGATTTTTCTAACCTTTATTTCTGCAAGAATAAACCAGTTTTTGTTTAAATAAACATTTGAATAAATCAGTGTCAAAACATAGCAACGCCTGAAATATTCATTATTCTGGGACCAAGGACATAGACAGGAACTCATTAACAGCAATTATGCTCCATATACAAAGCTGGTTACACCTTTTGGTAATTTTCTAAATGACAAGCAGTTTACACAGTCTCTACAATCAACACACTTACACTTTACATTTATGCAACCTTTAATACATAAACTTTAATCATAAAATTTTGCATAAGCAACAGCCTTGGAACCTTGTCGGAAACCAGTGTTAGTTTGTTAAGGTGTTAGAACTTGAACTGTTGATGGTTAATTAAAGTTTGAAAAAATATGTTGCATTTAATATGTCACCAGTAGTGGTTGTGGTAACTACTTTACGCTTGAAAAACCAAGGGGGTTCACTAACTTTTGCTCAATACCACAGTTGTGCTCTTGGTTTGTGCCATGCTTCACACAGATTCACAGAACCCAGAGACCTGAGGGTCTCTAGTGGGGTGAAAACATCAGGTTTGAGACACAACTCTAAACTTTGGTGTTGGGGAACCTTACATTTTAAAATAATATTGCCAGGAAACTAACTCTACTTCGAACTGCAACTGAACCTGCTCCTTCCCAGAGGCAGGATACACAGTACAATGGTTAAGTGGTTAAGTGAGTGCTCATATGTAGTGTAACTCAGCAACCGACAGCCCTCAGCCTGTCAGAGTTGGTATACGTAAAAGTATATCAGATATATCAGATTATTTAAGTGGTCATGTATACTCCGATCTAGAAATCAGATGAGTAGATGAGTCATGTAAACCCAAAGGTTCCCCATTGTCTGAGTACTCAAGTGCATGCACACTCATTGATTTGATTACTAAAAAAATCAGATTTTTTGCATTTATTGGATTATACCAACACTGAATACTGAGGCTTTCTCTTTCATTGATTGGTTTGGGATTGGTGTCCAGTCTTGATTTGGTTTGCTCTGCTACTGGTTAGGCCCCAGTGTGCCATGAACCTAAACTGGATCAAGTGAGTATAAAAATGAATGCATGAATGAATGAAGGTCTGCTGTGCAGGATAGACCAGAAGGGTCTTGGGTCAGTGATACTAAGAAGAATCTAGCATGAGGATTTCATAAAGACTAAAAAGACCAAGAGAATTTAGTCCTAGGGTTTGGCACCTGAATGACCAGTGGGAGTGAGTTACAGGGTTCTGCCTTACTGGAGTTTCTAGAGATAAAAAAGTCTACGCTCGGACAACTTAATTGGCAAGGCTGAAATCAAAGTCTCATTGCATAAACTACCCTATATTTTTGTGTCTGGGCTAAGCTATTCCTGGTTATTGGAAAGCCAATACTCAAGAGTGTTTATAACTGAACTCAATATGTATATTTGCTCCACAAACCACCTGAAAGCCATACAATATGCATTCATTTAACAGGCTGGCCAAAGAGGCACTTATCCTATCTAAGGGCAAAAGGGCAGTGGTTAAATGTTTCCTAGTCAATGAAATAGAGCTAACAGACACTAGACTTAGCTGTTCATACCTTGTGGTTTTTGACAGATGAAGCCATAGTCATTCTGGTTGCATTTTTCCTTGTACCATTTGCCAGTAAAGTGAAAGTTGGGACTGTTGGATAGAACTGTGCATTCAAACGCATCATTTAGCCCATCAGCCTGCTGTACGTACACACACACACACACACACACACACACACAAAATATTACAACCGGAAAAAACACACACTCTCAAACCCAAAACCTCTAAATGAAAATAAGCATCTCCACTTACAGTAACAAAGCTTTGTGGTCTTACAGGGAACCAGTTGGTGTAAGTTACAGACCTCCCGTTGCTCCACTTCCTGGTCTCCTCATCAACTAAGTCAATCCAGACGCCCGGCGACTCACCATGAAGAAGCATTGTAATATAAGCTTCAATCGAATTAGATAATAACCAGTATCAACAAGGGTGCCTTACACATTTATCTCCTTGTACCTTCAACATTTTCCATTGTTACAATGTCAAGTAAAGATGAACTTTACTTCAGTTATAATTCATGAATTTACACAATATAGTTTATACTACTGAAGTATAAGGAAACTCAGTATCGTGGGCAAAATTATTCACACATAAAAATTAAAAAGTTGGGGTGGTCACCCCACTGTGAAAACAACCAGGTATTCTGGTCTGATAAGACCAACATTGAACCTTTTTATACTCATGACCCTGAGAAAGCCATTACCTCTGTGAGGGCAGCATTATTCTGTAGAAATGTTTTTCAGCCTAACTTGACTGCTGGTACCCAAGTATGTAACATTTAGCCAAAAATGCAAATCTTGCGTTAACTACGGTAAGTTTCTGAACCCTCTCGAATTTTATATGTTTCTACATAAATACAACACCATAAGGTTGGCACAGTTACTCGACTCATTCCAAGAAGGTCCTGGGTTTGATCCCAGGTGGTTTGATCTTATGTCCTCCCCGTGTCTCCTTGGGTTTACTCCGGGTTTCCTTGCATAATCCAAAGACAATTATGTTCGGTGAACTGGAGATACTAAACTGCCCATTGCCGTGTTTGAAATAGAACTTGTACTGATGAAGCATGTGTATTGATGTAACCTTGTTTCTGTCATTAATATAGCCATGTGTGCTGACATAGAAGCAAATAATCCAACCAGACAACAGCTTAAAACCACCGCCTTGTATATACACTCACTGTCCATTTTATTAGTTCCACTTATCATATAGATATACTATGCAGTTCTACAGTTACAGTCTGTAGTTTATCTGTTTCTCTACTTTGTTTGTTCGTACTCTGGTGTCAAATGATCAGGGCCCCCAAAGGACCACCACAAATCAATTATTATTTGGGTGGTGGATCCTTCTCTGTTCTACAGCAACACTGATGTGGTGGTGTGTTTATTAGTATGTGTTGTGCTGGTACACAGCAGTGCTGCTGGATTTTTACTTTGGATGTTTACTCACTGTGTAAACTATTAGACACATATACCCCATTAGCTCCACATTGAAGATTCAGAGAAAGTAGCTTAGCACAGTTTGTTAGTCATCCTACAAACCTTTAAAAGTGCTTACAAGATGCAGCGTGCAGGGTGCTGATGATTGGACATCTTTGGTCGCTGGACTAGTTTCAGACTAGGGGTGCAAATCTCTGAGTGTCTGGCGATTCGATTTGATTTCGATTTTTGAGGTCACGATTCGATTCAGAAACGATTTTCGATTCAGAAACGATTTTTCAATTCAAATGGTCTATAAA